>PVIR01032119.1:0-18910 GCA_004026965.1 Petromus typicus
AGCTAAGTAATATTCTTCTAAGGTAATCAGACATTTAATGTATTATAAATGAGTGTAGAATGCTCTTATCAAACATGTCACACAGCAGAGGGATACAGATGATCTGAAACAAACCTGTGTAACTTTCATCATCATCGGACAAAGGCACCTCTCTCTTCAGAAGTAACTCCAACTCCTCTGTTTCTGCTACATCCACTGGCCGCTCCCCGTGTTTGTTAGCTTGAAATGGGTTTCCGCCATGACGAAGCAACAGTTTTACTATCTGTAACATTGAATGAGAGGATTTAGCCCTTTCCCTAATCCACCATTCACCTGATAACAAACACAATCATCTGCTGAGTTTTACTTCATCCACTCTGCATCTATAACTCGGGGTCTAATCATTATTTTCTCTTCCAGTCTCTTCCAGCTCCATCTTCACGGAAATCCCTATTTGGTGACCTCCATCTACCATAAAGAAATTTCCTTCTTAAAATTTAACCAGTTATTATTTTAGTAATTATCACGTTTCTTCCGACTTTATCATAAAGTCAACAATTATGTATTGAGTTACCTGCCTAAGAATGGTCTGAATTTCTGCTGATAGATCAATAAGCAAGCACAGTAAGCCTCTTTGTATTATAGAAGTAATCTCAAAGCAAGTACAAGTATTTATCTTGTTTAAAGCTAGTGTCACTACCAATGCTCCCAGTTTACTCTTCCCTGTCTTCCAGGGATGCTATCATCAGGTCCAGGCAACTTTATTGAGAACCGAATGAGTCCACTGTCAAAGGCCTTTCACTTTGAAATGACCTTTACAAATTTCTGCATCTAACTTCACATTTAGTATTTGGAAATTTTTCTCAGGAGCTTTCAAGAGCTCTTTTCCAGCAAATTATAAAAGCTTCAGGCTCCATTAAACCAGGTCTGCCTAGTTATCATTTTTTTTTTTTGTTTTATTTCCTTGTTCCCTCTTATTTTCCATGATCTCTTTTTATTGGCTTTTACCTGGAAGGCAATCTTTCCAACTCAAGTCTCTTTCACCTTCATAACCAAATGAAACCAGACAAAAAGAGACTTTCCTCAAGCAAGTTAAACTTCTCCCGCGACATCCCACATCATTACACAAGTTAAATGTCTGAGATGTACACCCTTTCATTCTCACAGCTTTTGACTTTTTTTGGCCATAGTACTACGGATGAGACCCAAGGTCTTTACAGGGAGCTACATTCCCTACCCTTTTTTTGAGACATGGTTTTAAGTCACTGAATTCTGCAGCCTGGGCTCAAATGTGATCCTCTTGGCCCAGTCTCCCAGAGTGATAGGATTAATGCCATGTATCAATTATGCCCAAGTGAGTGCTGACCTTTTTCTTTTTTCTAGCTTTTTTTGAGACAGGGTCTCATTTTTGTACTTCAGGCTGGCCCTGAACTCACCATGTAGCCCAGGTGAGCCTCAAACTCTCTCCTGGCAATCCTACCTCAGCATCCTGAATGATGGGATTACAGGCGTGAGTCACTATGCCCAGCACTGTGATAGGTGGTACCAGGGATAGAACTTGATACCTTGCACTTGCCAGGCAGAAGCCAGAACCACTGAGCTAAAACTCTGATCCAGCTCTGACGTTTTTATTGACCTTTCACATTCTACCTACAACAGTACTACAAAAAGGCACACTAAGTCTGTGAAGATCTAAGCTCATGACTGCTGTCCTATATTTTATCCCTCATCTATTCTGTGGTGCTTTGGTGTATATCACTTCTACAAAATTCTCCCTACTGTATTTGACTGTGTCAGTTGCCTGGGATTCACTTACTCACTGTTTTTCTTACTTTCTCAGCCCTCTTCCTTAAACTCCAACCCAAAATATTAGAATTCTTTACTTAATCCAATGTACAGTATATGTTTTTAATACAAAGCCTAAAATCAATAAGTGAAAAAATGAAGTCCACTGAACTTGTACCTTACCTTTTATCTTTTCTCATCCTCAGGGATCAGCAATGAAAACTGCCCAATCTCTTAAGTCAGAAACCTGGGAGACATTAGCCATTTCCCTTTCATTCTGCATACTATGGGGCCAGTGGCATGGGTGGTCTTGCCTCTTCTTGTTTTGATGTCTACTGGCATTGACATGAATGTGTTCCATTACATAGGAACCTACACTATAATTAATATACTTTGTCTCCTTATTCTAGACTATAAGCTGCATATGGGATGAAGACTTTATATTCCCAACACATAACTGTGTTTTCTGGTACATAAAAATTTACCATATTATCTAAAAGTATGTTGAAATAAATAAAAACAGATAAATTTTAACTGCATTTATCACTAAATGAACAGTTTAAAACAAGAAATTGTAAATCAAGAAGTTCAAATGAAGTATTTAAAAATGAAGGTTCAGAATGAATTAAGTAATAAAATTCCTAATTATGATGAAAGCATAGAATAACCTAAGTATTAACAGAGAATAGTAAGCATATTAAGAAAATTACTCCTTAGCCTGCATTCTCAACTGTTAGGATTTTATCTCTATCTTCATCTTTATCAGATTAGAAATGATTAAGATTTTGAAAACTCAGCCAGCGCTCAAGGGCTGCTGAGGGAGAACAGTTATCCCTGACACTTACAGCCGTATCATAGGTGTCCACAAGGTGGAGGAGGAAGGCCATGTAGGGCTGGGTAGGAACCACGAGGGCAGAGACTTTAATTCGATCATAGTTTTCAGTGCTAAGCAGCACTTTCATAGGTAACCAGTGCCATCTACTCCCACCTACTCCTGTACTTTAGTATCCCTGAGATTCGGTGCTATAATGGTTTTATAGTTTCCTTTTCCTTATCTCTCCTAAAGCAAAAGTGCACAAATTATTATTGCCTACGTGCCAAATGTGGTCTGCTTGCTTTTATATTTTGAAAGGCTTACTAGAAGATAAGAATTTGGTTCAACGTGGGATTTACTACCAATATGAACATCTTAGAAAGATACAGCTTATATGATTTTAAATGTTAGTTTTCTTCTATCATATAGGAATTACGGTGAATAAAATGTTAGCATTCTTGAATATTTAGGGCCAAAACATGTGTGGCTACTGCACACAGTGAGAATATACATAAAGCCATTGGCTTTATGAAGTGTAACCACCAATAATAACAGAAATGCAACATAAGACAATCATCTTCTTTTCTCTCTATAAAAAACATTAAACTGTTCTCTTATGAAAAAGCAAGAAAAATTATCCTGCAGGTGAATCAAAGACTTTATAAAAAGAAAAAAATCCCCCCCAAAGGAAGAGGTAAGGAAAGAGAGGAGGGAAGAAAGAGGTAGCAGAGATGGACCGTAAACTTAAAAGAGTTACTCTGGAGTGTGTAAAACAAGTTTACCCAACTCTGTCCTGGACCACTAATGCTCATTCCTCTAGTTTCTACCTTAAAAGCTTGGTTTTATGTTTCTTCTATTTTTTTCCTTATGACTTTTTCTTCTATTTATTTTTTTCACCTCCATAGCCTTGGCTTTTTAAATATTTTTTAATTTTTCCATGAATTTAAATGGTCCATTTTGGATGCACATTATGATGGCAAATTTGTACCTGTACATGACTTTTTATTTTTTACATCTCCTCTGGGACAAGGGATAAAGTTCAATGGATAACTTGCCTAGTATCTATGAGACCTGGGGTTTGATTCCCACCTTCAGTATTAAATTAAACAAAATGAGGGGCCAGGGATTTAGCTCAGTGGTTCCAGAGCCTGTCTTGTAAGCGCAAGGACCTGGGTTTGATCCCTGGTAACCATATACAATACTGGGCGCGGAGATTCATGCCCAGCAGCAACCAGTACCACATACCACAGTGCCAGGCGTGGTAGCTCACGCCTGTAATCCCAGCACTCGGTAGGCAGAGGCAGAAGGATTGCTGTGATGTGAGTCTGAGGCTGAGCTCAGGGCCAGCATGAACCACAGAGCGAGACCCTGTCTCAAAAAAATCCAAAAAAAAAAAAAAAAAAAAAAAATTAAACAAAATGAAATCTCCTCTTTCGTTACAGGAGTTTGAGAAGATTAAACAAGTAAAAACAAAACAAAACAAAACAAAAACCTTTCAGTCATTATAAATAAAACCACAGTGAATATCTTTGTACGTTGGAATTCTTTTCAAGTTTATTTCCTTAGACTGGAAACCCAGAACAACAGGGCAGAAAAAGGGATCTTGACACTACTAAAAGCTTTCCACCCACATCAGGAAGCAGTAAATATTACGGGACTATGATGATGAGTCAAGTAAAGATGATTCATTCAAACATACTTGAAAAACAATTAGCATTTACAGATCATTATCACATGCGAATACTTACAGATTTAAGGTAATGTAAAGTTGCTTAAAGCTTAACAGGCAGTAAACTAGAAGTGGGCACATAAAATTACAGGCATCTAAAGCAGAGTTAGGACTGCGACCAGGTAAATGTATACTGTGAGTAAACACACTCAGAAACAGAAAGCCAAAGATTGATACTAAGCTATGTTAATTGTCTCATACTTTTAAGTAATTCAGACATGGCTACAGAATCCTATCTTTCTGCTTCTCTCATCTTAGAATTGTTTCATAGAAGGCATTGTGACTATTACCAAATGAGTAAGACCCAATTCTTACACTGAGGCTCATATGACAGTAGAGATGTACAGAAATGAGTTTTTGGTAACTCTCATTTCCCTTTCCATTAGGCTCAAATAAAAGAAGGAGAGAATAGTTCTCAATAGTTCTTGAGTATTGACTCCCACTCTCCTAGGCATGTTGACAGGAAGAAAAGCAAAGGTCTTTTGAAAACAGCATTCCAGTCTTGCTCTGGAGCGTAGAAATAGTGTTTGAGTCCTTGTAAGTGTATGAGCTCAAAGGTCAGCTTCTGGAAAATATTTTGCAGCTATGTGCATATTTAGAAACTTGTACTCACACAAACATCTCAGTCACAGTCATAATTTTTAATAATTACACTTAGAAGTCAGGAAACCTTCAAATAATCACACTTAAAAAAATCATCATTCGCTTCTGATAAAGCATCACTAATGCTTATTTTAAAAGTATATAGTATTTTAAATATTCTAGCCAGAAAATAAATCCATCTTTGGCAAGTGTAAGGAAAAGGGAAATGTACTCTGTGTACTGTTAAGCCTAAGGCATTCTCTGCCTTTCCTCAGTCACCCACTGCCTATTCATCATTTATTTACATCTGCATTGATGTCAGATTTATTGCATACTTCATGTGACATGCATTTAGAGCATTAGTAACAGAAAAGGACATGGCAAGCCTATTCAAACAGGATTCACAGTCTAAGCAGGAAACACGACACTAGACAAGTAAACACTAAGAGGGAATGTAGTAAGCACTATCACGCAGGTACAGTGGTGCCTATGAACTTAATTCTTTTTTTTTTGAGACAAGGTCTTGCTTTGTAGTTCAGGCTAGCCCCGAGCTCAGCCTCAAACTCACATCACAGCAATCCTCCTAACTCTGCCTCCTGAGTGCTGGGATTACAGGTGTGAGCCACCACGCCTGGCACTGTGGTATGTGGTACTGGTTGCTGCTGGGGTGAGTCTCCACGCCCAGTATTGTTATGTGGTTACCGGGGATCGAACCCAGGCCCTTGCACTTGCAAGACATGCAACGGAACCACTGAGCTATATCCTCGGCCCTGAACTTAATTCTTCCCATGATTCTGGCTGCAACCAAATGGAACCAAGGGGGTCACTATATGTAGGAATTGTTAGGGAATGAAAGAAAATTTAATGGTAAGCAAGACCAGTTTAGGAAAAATGGTATTTACAGACCGCATATTTCTTCATTCAAAATGTTCTCATTGATAAACATGGAAAAATATGAGAAAAACGGCATTTTTAATCTATAAATTTTAGTCTCTAAAGTATTTGAATATATTTGAAATATAGGACACCTTTGTAGGGGTAGGGGTTTTTGACCCCTACCATTTTCAAAACATTTTAGACTTCGGATGTGGTTACATACAATGTCTTCTCCTCTACAATGTTTCCTTTAGAGAGCTATTGCTTATTATATAATTTTAAGAAAATTCAGGAGAGATGTTCAAGATTACATAATTAGCAAACTAGCCAGGCAAGAAATTGGATTTGTGACTATCTTCACTCCAAATTCCACTTTAGTTTCAACTAAAACAAAAGTTGGCTTTTGGAAGATAGGCCGCATGACATTCTAAAGTCTACTATAACATTACAATACCTACAATATGTAGTTATTTGACAGAAGGCCTTAAAATAAAAATTTCTGCCAAATTGCTTATTGATCAGCAAATTAAATGGATTATTTCATAAAAAAAGAATGCTAAATCTGACCATGAATTAGCAATTAGAAAGGATGCTGGGGCTATAGATCAGTGGTAGGGTACGTCCCTAGCATAAGCAGGCCCTGGGCTCAGTGCCCAACACCACCACCCAAAAAATGGGGAAAAAATATTGATAAGTTGATTAAGCACGGAAGGAAACATGACAAGATCATATAACTAAGAGGCTCTCAGTTGTTGTGGGATGGGTTTCCTTTTGCACACTTACATCTCTGTGCCCACTGCTGGCGGAGTCATGGAGTGGTGTGTCATCATCCAGTCCTTGGGTGTTGACATCAGCTCCAGCGGCAATCAACACCTTGGCAACATCATAATATCCAACATTGCAAGCCTCATGCAGTGGTGTCCAACCTAAAGCCAGATTGATTTAATAGGTACGTTATGTGCACAAATTCAAGATGTCTGCTTTTTATTCAGACAGGTTTATTTATTCAGGTTTTTTTTGAAACAGAGTCTCACTGAATAGTTCAGGCTGACCTCAAGCTATTACGATCCTCTTGCTTCAGCTTTCCAAGTGCTGGAATTACAAATGTGTACCACTTAGCCTGGCCTCGTGCAGATAGGTTTATTGTGGTGTGATATATTATCTAAAATAATTTTATTTTTAAAAAGCCTATATATAACTAAATGTATTGAAAGGATAACCTCTAAATTGTTAGTAACAATTCTGAGGAAGAGAAAAAAAACCCAGAATGATAGGAAGGTGGAGTACTGTATTATGTGAAATTAGGCACCTTTTTACACTGTTCTGTGCAATGTTACCATTGCTATTAACAAGTGATACCAAGAATGTACTGATATTTGATTTGAGAAATCAAAAGAAAAATAATACCACTTTCTTATAATCTTCATATTGAAGTAAATAAACTCTGTGCGAGCATATGTGTGTGTGTGTGTGTGTGTGTGTGTGTGTGTGTGTGTAGACAGGGTGTCACTATGTAGTTCAGGCTGGCCTTGAGCTCATAATAATACTCTTGTCTCAGTCTCCTGAGTTCCAGGATTACAGGCATGCACCACCACACCCAGCACTCGAAGCATGAATGAGGTGTACCCTGAAAACACTACACACTCAAATTTACTCAAAATAGAATATAAATTGGAAAAAGAATTATACAATAACTTGTAAACTAAAATTAAACTTAATATGCAAAAATCTGAGTAATTATTGACATAGAAAAGTAGTGGAGATAAAGGTCTCTATACATGATCAAAAATTTTTATGATAAAATACACTTTTAGAATTTTCACTTCTTCAAAGAACAACAGAATATTAAATGATAACCAGGATCTATTCTGATATTGGTACCTGAACATTAAGTCTTAAATTACTAGTCTTACCTGCAAAATCTTTTACATTCACATTTGCCCCTAAGCTTATTAATTCTTTGACTTGCTTCACGTCACCACGAATAGCGGCCATATGTAGAGGAGTCTCACCACGTTCATTTCTTTTATTAACTTTATCTTTCTGTCGAGATGAAGAACTGGGAGTTTTCTTCTGAGCTGGTGTCTGTGATGGGTGATTCGGGGTGGAATCTGTTAAGAAAGAAGAAAATAATAAAAGTTCTAGACAAAATACTTTGTCTACTTAAAGGTTCTTAATGATGTAATACGCTTATTTTGTGGAATACAAGAAATAGTTTCTGACCCTAACAACCAAGAACTTGACTGTGATGACGCATTAATAACATGACATAAATACTTTCCTGTAGAACTACTAAATATCAGAATCCAATTTAGAAACTTTTATTCTTTCAATTCATAAAATTGGTTTAAAATGTTAAGTTTACACCATAGAAGTATTTTTTGCTTAATAATCTGACGAACTGCAAAAACATGCATTTTCCTTGCCATGTTATGGCTATTATGCTAAGACCTAGATTAAATTGAAGGCTAGGGTTCACACCTCTGACTCAGAGAAAAAACTAGAGTTCTGGTAAGCGCAAATTAAGGTTACAAGTAAAACAAAGCCAAAGATTTGTCAGATGCAGTGGCAGCTGGAAAAAGGACTAGGAAAATTATGTTTTGATTCCTATCTTTTCATTTTTGTTCTAGTTTCTTTAACAAAATAAAGAACATTAAATGGTATATGATGCCCAAAGTTTCCTCCATCTTTGCAGAACTAGGGAAAATAAACAAAATAAGACTATTTTTTAATCAATTAAGAATAAGACTGTTAATTTATTTGAAAGAAATAATTATTCTGAGAAAAATAACTATGGAAAATAATTTTCTTCATCAGTCACACCAATTGACATGATTATAGTTCTAAAAGTAGCATTATAATTTTCTCCATAGGAAAAAAGTTTAAGGTTTAACTTTGGAGTTTAGAGTATTCAGTACTATTTCAGTAATAGTTTCATACTCATTTCTAGAGTGCATACCGTGTAAGAATGAGAACCTTGTCTTATCTGCATTTCTCAAGATGTCTTGATTCATGGTAAAACTCAAAGCACATGTTGGATGAATAAAAAATTTTACTACAATCTTTGTAACCAAATTAAGAAAATTTATTTTGTTGGTTTTCTCAAAACAAAACAAAACAAAACCACAAAAAAAAAAACCAAAAAAACTCTAAGGGACCCAACAGATAAAACATCTCTTATTTCAGCTACATCTGTATGATGGCAGATGTCAGCATCTGTATTGACAACAGGTTGCATTTCAAAAGGTTAACGTTAGTACAACACACATTAAAGGAAAAGTTGAGTAGGAACTATTCTCTTAAATGAAGAGAACCAACTGCAGAAAACACAATATAATTGTATTTTTGCTGAAAAGAACTACAACAAAAAGGGACATATCTGTTCATTTATGCCTAGAATATCCTGGAAATTCAGAAACTCTTAAGAGTGTATGCGTCTCAAGGGAAAGCTACTGGACGTGAGGGACAACTTTGACCTTTTCTTATTGTATCAGCTCTTGAATTTATTCTAAGCACAAATGTTCACAGTACAAAAACTTCAGCTCTTTGAAAGTCTATAGTTAACAGTTGAACCTGGTCTCAAAGCCAACATTTTACATAAACATTGATAGTGTTAGCACTGTAAAACACCTTGAATTTGGCTAGAGCCTGTCCCAAATGAGCAGAAAAGGTGAGTGACTAAGACAATATATTGTATTTTAAAAAGCTCTAGAATGTTTTTAGCAATGAAAGACAGATACACTTATGTTTTGATTAAAATTACATTTAGACCCTATGTGGTCTCAGTTTTTTTTAAATAGTCAATACATAAAAAGATCACTGGAAAATTTTCCTTTTTTAATGCATTTCAATTAGGTGCTGGAACCACTGAGCTAGATCTGGGCCCCTTTCAACCCATTTCAATGGTCTTATACAAAGATGCCTTTAATATAGACCCGAAAGAAAATTTTTTCCTTCAGACAAATTGCTTCAGCCAGAAAGAAGCAGTACGCTAAGATTACCAGTTGGTTGGGAGGATGCCAGTCAAGGTTGAAAAACAGCCTTGCAGAAAAATGTTGGAAGAATTCTTCATTAAGGTTAAGAGTTCAGCCATGATTTCTCAAACTGATTAACCCATTGCTAAAGTACTCATTTTATTTAACAAGTATTTATTTAATGCCCTATAAATACAAAGAGGCCTGTGCTTACATAGCTTCTAACATAGTAGAGGAGACAATGAACAAATTGTCACACAAATGATAAAATTACAAAACTGATGTTACAGGCAATTCTAAATTCAAGAAAGAATAAAGACTGAAAGTAGTTAAAGTCTCCTCCAACAAGTTTAGCTGGGCCCGGGGAACCCTCAGAATGTACATTAATTCAGTGATGATCATGTCACCTGGACTATTGTCTCTTGCTGTCATCTGCATGAGAAGTGCCATTTGTTTTCTCTCCGAGAGTGGATAACCAAAAAGAATGCTCACTGGTGTAGATTTCTTATTCCCAGTTTCCTTTTTTGTTTTCTTCTTTTCTGGGCCTTCTTTCTCTGGAATTATCAATGAATATGTAATAATTTGAAACCAATAGAAATATATGAAAAACAAAACTTTTTGGATAGATGTTATGTACACATATATAAGAAATGTCAACTATATATAACTAGTACTAGCTAAGGAAAAGAGCAATAGACATATACACAATTTCATTCCTAATGCTACATATGTAAGAAATGTCAACAATACATAACTAGTACTAGCTAGAGAAAAGAGCAATAGACTTATAGAGACAATTTCATTCCTAATGTTTGGAAAAACATATTCTGAATTCTGCTGTTTTTAAGTACTTGGATATTTTATTCTTAGTAAAATCGGTATTTTAGTGATTTGTTCTATTAAAATTTAACTTTGAAAACATTCTAAACAGCCTCAGTACAGTTAGTTGTCTCTTGGTATCTACAAGGGACTGGTTAGAGAATTCTGTGAGGATCCCAATGCCTACTGATGGCTCAAGATCCTTATACAAAATGGTATTAAATTTCCTTATAACTTGTGTAAATACTTCCCCTCACTTAATTTTTAAATTTTTGGTATTGAGGCTCAAACTCAGAACTGCACCCTTGCAAGGTAAGTACTGCGTCACTGAGCTAAATCCCTAGCCCAATTTCACTCCTTTTAAACATCTCTAGATTACCTGTAATTCTTAATATAGTGTTAATATTATATAAAGAGCTACTGTAATGGATTGTTTAGGGAATGACAAGAAAAAAGTCTGTACATATTTGATACAAATACAATATTTAAAAATATTTTTGATCTGTGATTATTTGACTTGGGTAACAGAGTGCTATCTACATTACATCTTAAACATTACATCAACAAAATTTTTACTCTCATTACTGCTAAACTCACAAGTCAATTCTTCCCCAAATTACGTCCCTGGCCTGGGAATGTGGCTCAGCAGTAAATAATCTGCCTATCACATATGAAACCTGAGTTCAATCTCTAGTACACCAAAAAATTAAATAAATAAAAACTAAGTCTCTTTATGAGACTTTAAGATAAATCTCATCACATACAGTAAAAAAGAACAATGAAAAAAAAGCACCAAATCATTTTATTCCCAGCACAGGACA
Organism: Petromus typicus; assembly: GCA_004026965.1. Taxonomy (NCBI): domain Eukaryota; kingdom Metazoa; phylum Chordata; class Mammalia; order Rodentia; family Petromuridae; genus Petromus; species Petromus typicus. The sequence goes on from PVIR01032119.1 coordinate 11,380, forward strand.
GCTGAATAAGAACTATTAGTCAAAGTAAAAAATGAGCAAATTAAAGATTTTACGTGGCTATGTGTTAAAGAGATCCTGCAAAGACCCAAAAATTCCCAGGGTCCTTTACAAAGAGATCTGATCAGCCTCAAAATTTGCTCTGATTCTATTATTTGGGGAATCCTGCAACGCCCACATTTCCTATTCAGTACCAAGGGATCAGACTGAGTTGGATTCTATAGGTCAGAGATGTGCATGTGGGGGTCAATGCACATGCCCTGTACAGTATTTTTTGGAAATCATACACAAATACCCAGGATTTTAAAATCCCACGACAGGGGGTACCTGCAAAGAACTAAAGCAAAAAGAAAACAAAAAATGTAAAAACTAGTAAAAATGAGCAGGGCAAAGGATGGCCTCGTTGTTAGTATACTGGGTTTTTTTTTTCAGAAAGCAGATATGCCAGCAGAAAGAATGAGAAATAGGCATTTTGTGAGAAAATAATTAAAATCTGTTATTAGTAGGATAAGAATGATTGTTATTGTATGCCACTTCAGCTGATTAGAAGAAACTGGTATCCCAATGGCCTAGGAAAGCCAGAGCCCCTCATATTTAAATTCAGCTACTCACAGATCATGCAAAATTCAGTAATATCCATTTTGTTGAATACTTGATTTTATGTAACAAAACTGAACTTTGAACTTACTAAAATAAAATACTATACTAGTATTTCTAACAGAAGTTTTCATTCTCATATTTCCTGTATTATTAATGAAACAACTTAATATAAATCCAATCTCAGCATATTTAACCTATTTTTAAAATTTCTATAAAATTTAAATAGGTCTTTGGAAAAACTCATCTTCTTCTGAAATATGTATTCTTTATCTGTACGTCTTGGTTCTCCAGGGTTTAGAGAGGAACTACAGTAATTCCTTTTGAATAATAATACATCCCTACTTCCTTACAGATTGAATCCAGAGTAAAATGCTACGCTCATGCTGTCTAACACTGATACTCCAACTCTTTATTTTCTTTTGTGAACAGGGTCTCACTGAGTAGACCAAGCTGGCTTCAAATTTTCAGTTTCCCCATCTCAATCTCCCAAGCAGCTGGGAGTACAGGTGTGCATCCCCCTGCCCAGCTGAACAAATTAAATGTAACAATACAAATCTCTCTTAAAATTATTTAATATTGTGAAAATTTTATAGAGAGAACAAATGATGTTTCAAGAAAGACAACAAAATCTAGTAATAAGTAGAAAAACTTAGCATGTACCTTTAAAATATTTTCGAAAATTTTATGTTGTTTTCTATTTGCAAAACAATTTTTTTTAACTCTAACTGCATTTTAATACAACGTTTTAAAAAGATTATTTTCTAAAGTGATATATACCTGGGGTCATTTTTTAAAAGGCACTTAAAACTCAGCTATCATCATTTTATGCCACTTTATAATCAATGTAATGGTTACATTTTGGAAAAGAAAATATTGGATATTTCCAAATATTTAAATAAAAATTCAAATTAGGTTCTTGTAGCCAATACAGATTCTGTTTTTTCTTTAGCAGAGTCTCTATACCCTGAATTTGTGCTTTGTACAAGACATGAGACAAAGGTTAAATGACTGTAACTAGTAGACAGTTCTGAGATAATTATAACATTCTTCAAAACTGTCAACTGTTAAGACTACTTGTATGTATTTTTCAAATTTAAAGCAATTAGCAAGTCTTTAGGGTTTGTCCTAAAAATTCATTTCTTCTGAGCTGTCTTACGTAAAAAATACATCTGAAAAAAAGAGTTAAGCACATCTTTAATTTTCAGTAACTAGGAAATGTATTTATTTGTCCTAATAATCAGCCAGAACTTTAAAGTTTAAACACATATCCCCTGACAAAACTGCTTATTTAGTCCCTTCTACCATAAATCTGAAATTTCACTCAGCCAAGAATTTTGTAAGGAAAAAGCTGAGAGATTCACTTAAGACTATTTGAAATAAAAATGGAAATAAATTTTACATCAACCCAATAGCTTCTTACATGACTCAAGGAAGCTTCAGAAGTGCAGATTTCCTAGCTTCACTATCTGGAAAACTATGGCTTCCTTTCCAGGTCTGGTCAGAATAAACAGAAGGCTTCAAGTCTGCTACTTTTCATTAGGGTTAGGGTATATTATAGAAGAGGGACTAAACCGTTTTTTTTTTCCTTGGAAAACTTAATTCATAAACCTATCAGTGTCTGAGACATTAAAGATATGACATTTCCTCAGAAAGCAGTCACTACATGAGGAATTAAACAATGGGCTACGAACCAAATAGAGATGAATATAATTATATCAGTCATGTTTACAGTGTACATTCCTTAAATTTAAAAAAAATTGTTGTGGGGCCAGGGATTTAGCTCAGTAGTTCGGGTGCCTGTCTTGCAAGCACAAGGACCTAGGTTCATCCCCCAGTAATCACATACAATGCTGGGTGTGGAGACTCATGCCCAGCAGCAATCAGTACTACATACCACAGTGCTGGGCGTGGTGGCTCACGGTTGTAATCCCAGCACTTGGGAGGCAGAGGCAGGAGGATTGCTGTGATGTGAGTTTGAGGCTGAGCTCAGGGCCAGCCTGAACTACAAAGCGAGACCCTGTCTCAAAAAAAAAAATTGTTGTGTTGTTTCTGAAATACATGAGTTTCAGGTCATGGATGGATTTATCACATATAGCTTCTTCAGGTATATTTTGGTGATTAGAGAACACTTTTGAGAAAGGTAAGCCTATTCCACAGTAACTGACTGTAAATATGACCCTTCCATCCAATTTGGTCACCACGAACTACTGACTGAACAGCTCAATTAAAAACTTTCAGGATCAGTATTTGGTCCTGCCTCTACTCCCATCCAAACACACAGATTTATAAAATAAAAACAATATCATAAGCAGAAGGCTTATTTCAATTTTTATAGTTAAATGTCATAGCCTGATGACTGGACACTTGGAGATACCCAGGGGCTAAAAAATGATTTATCTTTTACATAATGTAGAGGTTAAGAATGTCAGCCTGTTTATTTTTTAAAACAGACACTGCCCTCCTTAACTTTTCATTTTAAAATGGCATTTATATACTCTTTGACATTCTTTTATTTGGAACCCTCGTGAATCAGTAACACATGACAACTGGAGCCATAGTCCAACAGAGATTTCAACATGACTACTGAGGATGGCATTTCTTAGGTAGTCTAGTATTTTAATCTATATACAGGTAAATTTAATCTGGACAGCAAAGCCTATAAAGATTAGAGTTCAATGGAAAAAAATTTAAACGAGCATTTATAAAAACATCACAGTACTGAAGGGTACACAACAAAACATACTCAAAACCTTGGGCATCTTCCCTCCCCACAAGGGCTGCTGAAGGAAAGGAGTTGACTTCCACAGTCTTTACATGAATGGTGCCTTTGCACTGTGCTGTTCCAAACCTCCACGGAGGGTTACAGCAGTTCACACATGGCATGTGTGAATATCTTAACACAGTGGAGTATCTCAGAACCCAAACTAGAAAATTTGGTAGACTCACATAATTCTCATTCAAAGATCTCTATGAACTCTTTTGAAAATAAGTTACTTATGAACAATATTTAATTGTAAATGTGACAGAAACCACTGGCTAAACAGGAACACCTGATAATCTAATTACCTGAGTATGTCCTGTAAGAAGATAAAAGTCTCTCCCCCCAATTTTCACTTGTATGTCCTGGGTCTGAATCTACAGAATGAGAAGAGACAGGAGAAAAGGAAAAAGCACACGAGGGAAATGGCAGACTTCAACAAACCAACATTTTTCAAAAGACCATCAGTCAGTATGGCAAGGATTCTATCATTGTTTTTGTAAAAATTATTTTTACTATAAAGCCAAAAATACATTTTGAACACAAGGTTGGCCAATACCTAAGATTTCAGTTCTTGAACTAGATCTTGAAGCTCATAAATTCAACCATGTAGTTTCATTAGCACTTATTACTAACACTGCTTATTAAAACATACCATCTTTTTCGATGCTACATATTTTTAAAATTTCTGAATTATGATAAAAGGACTTTTATCACTAGTTTTCTGTATATAATCTGTCTTTGAAAGACTGAAAAACCTGAATCACACTTTTGTTTCACATACTGCCAAAGCAATTCTGAACACAAAAGAAAATTTTGGATTTCAGTATCATTCTACACCACAGAACTTTCTTTACATTATTTGCATTTCATAGAATGAATTGCCACGACTGCTATTGGAGACATCGTAGAATAAAAGCAGCTTACATAAACACTAGTTTAATAGTTAAGATTACGGAATTCTGCCTAATAATTCATGACAGAGAAATAATATGGAGTACTGACTTTAGCAATATGGCCAGGGCTGATGTTTTTGCTTTTAAATGATACATCATTTCAATTCACAATACTATTTTTTGACCATAATACATATTTGTTGATATACATTTTTCTTTCCAAGATCATTATTATAGAGATGATAATGACATCAAACAGGTATAAGTACCCAAATGCTGGGAGGAAAAAAGATAGCAAGTTAACTCCTAAAATAGTATTTGAAAACTTTAAAAATAAGGCTAGAAGTTTAGCGATGAAAATGTTCACTCAATCAAAAAGATGACCATTAGTAGAATAACATTTATACCAATTCTAAGGTAAGTGGTTAATCAACTGACAAGATTTCTGATGGACACTTATACTTTAAAATTGAAGGTATTAAATGATCAAATACAAGAATTCCATGAACAATAGTATCTGACATTTCATACAGAAGAGCAAAAAATTTTAAATGTCTTTCATAGGTTGCAAAGTAAATTGGCAACAAATACGTCCTATCAACTAGATTAAATAAATTATTTAAAGCAAATCATATTATATGAAAAGATTATATAACAGAGGCTAGAATAAACTTTTGATTATACTCATTAATATGAGGAAGCAGTTCAACAGTTTGTCCAAATCTTTTCTGGGAAATAACCAACTCATCCTGATCCTCTTTACTCTTCACCTTTTATTCAAATCGTGTTTATATATGGGACAACTGAATATGTATTCTACAAAGATTTATTTCAGGAACTGGAAAGTTAAAGCTTCCTTATCAGCTCCCTTTATTATTTCCTATGTCTGTCTATGGTATACTGAGATGAGGTCATGAAATTCCTGCTGTTTCAGACTGACATAAAACACTAAGTGTGAGGCAGAGCAATTCTCTCCTTCATATATTCTTTACAATAAGTACACACAAAACTGGTACCTGTAATTTAAGAGCATTCTTTTTAAGGTTAATATACTGATTTTAAGTTGTAAGAGAAGAAAATACATTCAAGAATGACCCTAAGGGGGCTGGGGATTTGGCTCAGTGGTTCCGGTGCCTGTCTTGCGAGCACAAGGACCTGGGTTCAATCCCCAGTTAACCACATACAATACTGGGTGTGGAGACTCACGTCCAGCAGCAATCAGTACCACATACCACAGTGCCGGACGTGGTGGCTCACGCCTGTAATCCCAGCACTTGGGAGGCAGAGGCAGGAGGATTGCTGTGATGTGAGTCTGAGGCTGAGCTCAAGGCCAGCCTGAACTACAAAGGAGACCTTGTCTCAAAAAAAACCCCAAAAACCAAACCAAAACAAAACAAAAAGAATGATCTTAAAAGCCTGGACCAAACAAGGGGAAAATATGATGTGATGGTAATAAAAAATGCAAACAAAGCCCATGTATATGGGGAGCGGGGGTAGGGTGGGCAAGGGAATGGGAAAAAGTGAGAATTAAATTGAGTCATATCATATACTGGTACAAATTCTCAATGCTGAATGTGACCATGATGTGTACATATAATGTACCAATAAAGATTTGAATTTAAAAAGTCTGGATCATAAGTTTGAGATTTTTATAAAACATCAGAAAGGGGTAAGTATCAATTTATAATAAATAACTGCAATGCAAATCACAGAAAATGATTATTTTTATTAAATAGAGCCCTGACTGTCACATGTTCCCTTAATGTAGGTAGCAGAACATTTTAAACACTTCCTCTCCAAATTTGTTTGAGGCACATTAAGGTAAATGCTTTAGTGGGCAACAAGGCCTCAAGGAAGCAGAACTAAGACTGACTGTCAGAGATTTGTTTATGAAATTTCAACATGTTCTACAACTGCCACCATGAGCTTCAGGAACAGTTCATTCTGTGTCTCTGAACTTTCTCACCACATTATCTAAAAAGGCCAAAAGAAAACACCATAGTAAGCAAATGTAGTAATGTTTACTAAGGGGAGACAAATATCAAAAACAAAGAATATCCCAGCACTCAGGAGGCAGAGGCAGGAGGACTGCTGTGATGTTTGAAGCTGATCTCAGGGCCAGCCTGAACTACAAAGCAAGACCTGTATCAAAAAAAAGAATACTGCATGCACTTTTATAGTTACTTCAACAAATGATGCACACACAAATGAACTCCCCACACTCAAATGATGCAGTACTACTCGTTTATCTGCAGGGAGCATTTGATCTAGCAAATAGAGTATAAGGGGAAACCTGTCCTCCATTGCCATTTGAGATTAAGGAACATTCATAAATTGCTGGTGGCTTTGTAACTATGATTATTTGGAAAAAAGTGAAAAATAGTAGAAATGATTTACACTTTTAGTAAAACCAAACCTCAGGGCACCAAAGACACAATCTGTAAGGATTCTCCAGATGGTATGTATTACACATGACTAAAGATTTGCAAATTTGTTAATCTGAAAGTTAGAAGAAACTCTTACAGCACCCTGAGGCTGTAGAGTACCTTCTGTTAAGTGATCAGGACACCCTACTGAGGGATTATAGCTGTCCCAGACTCCAAGAAGCAGCATGATACAACTGATAAGTTTCACTGAGGCAGAAACTGCAATGATCACCAAAGATGATAGAAGTTACCAGTTATTCATTATATTTCATACACAGAGACAGATACTTTAAACCACCTACCCAGTATGTTCTCCCCATTTTCATCAGGAGTAACTCAATTTATGATCAGAGTGACAATGCACTCAGGTAAAAGCACCTGACTTTTAAGATCCACCCCCATGCAACTATGGTAGCCTAACCAATAAGCAGAAGTTTCTGGGGATATTATTTCATCAACAAAGTGTCCAAATGAAAAATGAAGATACTTTCATTTATGGTCTTATTTTCTTCCAAGTAGCAGCAGCAGCAGCAACAGCAGCAGCAGCAGATTTGTGACTATAACTCCAAATGCTTAAGGCCAATTGAGCTAAGAGGGCAGAGCATAAAATGGGATATGAACCTAGTCCCACATAGCATTACTGAGCCACTACACCAATTCTGTACTGCATATGCAGATTAAGTTTAAAAATCCCTATCCTATTTAATCCCTAGTACTGAAAAAAATTTCTATCCTAAACTAGAACTGATCTGTTTTTTGTAATATTCAATTAATGTATTGGGCCAGGGATTTAGCTCAGTGGTTCCAGCAACTGCCTTGCAAGAGTAAAGCCCCGGTAACCACATACAACAATG
>PVIR01032120.1:0-18972 GCA_004026965.1 Petromus typicus
CTCTGCCTCCCGAGTGCTGGGATGACAGGCGTGAGCCACCACGCCCGGCACTGTGGTATGTGGTACTGGTTGCTGCTGGGTGTGGGTCTCCACACCCAGTATTGTTATGTGGTTACCGGAGAATCGAACCCGGGTCCTTGCGCTTGCAAGACAGGCGCCGGAACCACTGAGCTAACTCCCCGGCCCTAACCTTTATTTTTTAAAGTTGCTATTCACACAGACTATCCCAATTTAAGTGTTCATGGTGGGAATATATTCAAAGGTTACAAATAAAAAAGAAAGGTATTAGGTGGGCTTCTAGTAAAGACATAGGCATATACTGGGCAAAATTCACCTGTCTTTATGTTCTAATCGGAAATTGTTGGCTACCTATATTTTCTGTGGTATCTTTTTGTCCACACCTCAATATCAATCTGTGCCAAATGGGGCTGTTTTCTTTCAGCAGCCATATCAGGTTACACATTAACTTAAACTACTGAGTTTACGTGTCAGGGGCCATCTAAGCCAGCAGTTGTATTTAAATAGCCTCATTTTGCTCACATTGGTCCCTCTCTGTGAGTAAAATTGGGGAATAAGTGATGGGAAGTAAGTGTTTTTTTATGTATAGTTAGAGAGTTTTTTTTTACCTTTTTGGCAGCTAGTTGAAATGTACTGAAAGCAGATGAGTATACTTTAGTGTCCAGATCAGCGATTCTGTTGGTTATACCGGAGCTGAGAAGAGGCACCATGTCTGTGTATTATCCTGACTGGGCAGGTTACGGATTTAGGTTTTTTTTTTTTTGAGACAGGGTCTCGCTTTTGTGGTTCAGGCTGGCCCTGAGCTCAGCCTCCAACTCACATCACAGCAATCCTCCTGCCTCTGCCTCCCGAGTGCTGGGATTACAGGCGTGAGCCACCACGCCCGGCACTGTGGTATGTGGTACTGGTTGCTGCTGGGGTGAGTCTCCACTCCCAGTATTGTATGTGGTTACTGGGGATCGAACCTGGGCCCTTGTGCTTGCAAGACAGGAACCACTGACCTAAATCCCTGACCCTTATTTCATTTATGATTAAGGACTCAAGATATATCCATTAAGCTATAAATGTCACTAATATATCATTGTTTATGGCTGAGAAATGCTCTATTTTCTAAAAAAAAAAATTTATCGGGTCTACAGTTCATGGGCTTTTGGGCTGTTTCCAAGGTTTGTAATAGCTAAACTATAAACTGTGACACTATAAACGTGGGTACACATCTATTGGTATAGTTTGACGCTTTTAATTATTTTGTAAATATACCCAGCAGGGAAATAACAGGGTCAAATGGGATGCCTAATCTTAGTTTTCTGAGGAATCTTCACACTGATTTCCAAAGTGGTCACACTAATCTACATTCCCACCTATAGTGGAGAAGCATTCCTTTTTCTCAACAGCCCCACCAGCACTTGTTGGTTGAGTTCTTGATAGCAGCCATTCTTTATGTAGTGAGATAAAATTTCAATGTTGTTTTCATCTGCCTCCCTGGAATGACCAGTGATGCTGGACATTTTTTCATGTTTCTTTGCTGCTTTTGCTTCATCTGAAAAAATGTCTGTTCATTTCAGGTGCCTACTTTTGAACTGGGTCTTTAAATCTGAGGGATTTGATTTTTTTTTTAAAGTTGTTTATAAACTCTAGATAATAATCCTGTGTCTGAGGAATAGCCAATAATTTTTTTTCCCATATTGTAGATTGTACTTTTGCTTTCTTGGTGGTATCTCTTGCTGTAAAGAAGCCTTTTAATAAGATGAGATCCCAGTGGTTGATTCTTTGCTAGTTCCCGTACTACTGAGGTTTTATTCATAAAGTCTTTCCCTATGCCAGTGTCTCCAAGAGTTCTATGTGACTTATCTTCCAGCAGTGTTTGTTTTAATATTTAGATCTTTAATCTACTTTGATTTCAGTTTAGTGCATTGTGAAAGATGTTGGTCTAGTTTTAATCTTTGCCATATTGACATCCAGTTTTTCCAGCACCATTCATTAAAGTGTTTATCTTTCCTCTGTTGAGGATATTTGGCTTCTTTGTCAGAGTGGAGGTAGCTCAGAAGATATAAAGATTCTAAACGTTCTAATATCAATCAGTGAAATTGAAAATGTAATTAAAAATCTACCAACAAAAAAAAGTCCTTGTCCTGGTGGCTTCACTGCTGAATTCTACAAGAAATTTAGGGAAGAGCTAATACCACACTACTTCTCAAACTCTTTAATGAACTTGAAAGGGATGCAATACTCACTCCAAATTTATTCCTCAAAGCAACCATTACCTTGATTCCAAAAGCAGAGAAAGATCCAACCAAGAAAGAACTATAGGTCAATCTCCCTAATGAATGTAGATGCAAAAATCCTTAATGAATGACTGGCAAACAGAATACAGAGGATCATTATGAAGACCATACACCTTGACCAAGTTGCATTCATCCTAGGGATTCAAGGTTGGGTTCAACATATGTAAGTCAATTAATGTAATACACTATATTAATAGAGTCATGGACAAAAACTATATTGTCAAAATCCATAGTTTTCCTATATACAAATAGCAGACTACTTGACAGAGAAATTGGCAAAACATTTTTTTTCACAATAGGATCCAAAAAAACCCTGAAATATTTAGGCATCAGTCTAACAAAGGAAGTGAAAGACTTTGACTGGTGAAAACTACAGCACTCTGAAAAAGGAGATTAAAGAAGATATCAGAAAATGAAAAGACATCCCTTGTTCCTGGGTAGAAACAACCAATATTATCCAAATGGCCATACTGCCAAAATTGCTGGATTTAATGGAATCCCAATTGAAATCCCAACATTATATTTCACAGAACTAGAGAAAATAATCCAAAATTCTTCTAGAATCAATAAGGATATAGCAGGGGGCGTCATAATCCCCAACCTGAAACTACTACAAAGTCACTGTGATAAAAACAGCATGGTACTAGCAAAGTAGCAGACCTGAGGACCAAAGGAATAGACTAGAAGATGCAGAAACAACTCTGCACATATAGATTAAATATAGATGTGGTGGTTTTTATATTTTTGTATATTTATAATTTTATATATTTGTATATTTATATTTTTATGTTTTTGTATCCAGACTTTTTCAATGCAAATTAAACTGTTTACCTTTTATTTTGCTGATTTTAAAAGTGAATGCTGGTTAAGAACCATAGGGTTAAGGCGATGCATCGCTTGTGGTGACCGGGAGAAAAATATAAGGACAGGAACCATAATAAAGTCTTGACTGGGGCTTTTTTTTCAATCATTTAATTATTCGTGCTATTTGTACTTGCACTAGCAGTGCAGAAGCAGAAGGCATTGCTGTCTCCATAGCTGACCCCAACTTCCACCTCCCAGCACTTCTCTTCCTGGTGGGAAAGGGGCATCCGGGGCAGCATCCAGCTAAGGCTCAACTTTGAAAACTGAATTCATGTAGTGCTTCTCACTGAGAGACCATGGAAAGAGAAATAAGTAGGTTCTTGAGAGGCAGTAATGGTACCATGCCTGGTGGGAGAGGGAGGGAAAGTTCTTTGTTGTTTTCTTATTCAAGACTTCTTGCTCAACAACAGCTAGACTCACTGTGAGATTACAAGTGTTTTTCTCCCCCTAGGATTAGGGACTGGAACCAGGGCCTTTGCACTGAGCCACATCTCAGCTCTCCTCCTTTTCATTTGTTATTTTGGGCAGAGTCTCTTTAAGGTGCTCAGTTGCGAGGTGGTGCTTGTCCTTGGGGTTCTCCTGTCCCAGTCTCCTAAAGTGCTGGGGATTCAGGAGTGTGTCACCAGGAGAGTTTGAGAGCAACACCCCCTGCATAAATCTTACACTGCCTTGATGTAAAGAAAAAAATGAATTAGGAAATAATAATATAGCTGAAGTTGGCAAGCAAATCTACAGCTGATCCTGCGTGGTATGTTACAGGAGGAACCGGCAAAAAAAATTTCAGCTTTAGGTACAAGGAAAGTACTTACAGATATGGAAGCATTACAAGAATTAGTGTGGTTTGGGACAGCATGTGCCTTTCTAATAGATGTCAGCAAAACACAGACACTTTATCATTTTAAAAGGAGAGGAAAATCTAGGTTCTCCTGCCACCATGCCTAAAGGGGACAACGATCAATCTCTCCAGACAAAGGCATGAAGTTGCCCAGAACTGAACAGAGAGCTAGAAGGACCTGCAAGGTTTCCCTGAGACTTACTAAATGTATAGGGCTGGGATGGCGAAACTTTTAGAGCTTTCAGTGATGATAGACAGCTAGCTGCGGCATGCGTGCCACAGGTTCGCCACCCATAGTATAGGAGACGCACTTCCTTGAGCACGAACAGCACATTTGCCCTCGGTGGGATTGCAAAGGTTTGTGCAGCTGCTGTGGGAGCCAGACCAGAGACTCACAGCTGCGAGTATAATCCTTCCATGTGTCCTGCTGGCTCACGGCTTTTGAGTCTTTGCAGCTGGTACTTCTGCTGGCTTTTCTGTGAGACAAATGCCCTTCTCATTTACAGTCTTCAGTTTTTTTTGTCTGTCTTCAGTTGCAGATTTTCATTTTTATTGATAAGGGCAGGTGACAGAAAGGTTCAGACCATTTACGAAGATTGGATACATTTGTGGGACCATATTTATGTGTCATACTAAATGTTAAAGCATCCTGGGAAACTACTGTCATTAAGTCACAGCAAAAAATGACAGTAGCTACTGTTTTTTGAAACAGATTTGAAGTTAGGCAAATTGATGTTACAGACCATTACAGCACTGCTATTCAAATCTGAATGAACGATAAATCATACATTATAAGAAAATATTGTTTATCTTTTGAGGTGATAAATTATTTTCTAAGTAGTCTCAAAAATTAAAAGTGGGCATGGTAAGAAACATGATAAAATTAAAAATCAAATGAAAGCCTAAGGAATATGTTATTAAAATGTATGGAGATAGATTATTCATATCTTTATCTTTATATTTTGATTATTACTATTTATTGATATCTTTATCTTTTATTGACAAACAACTTTTCTAAGTCAGAAGGAAAACAACAAATAAAAGAAATAGGCACAGGATGTAAATAAATATTTCAGAGGAGTACAAATGTAAATATGTGAAAGACATTGAGTCTCACTAATGGGCCTGGGGACTTAGCTCAGTGGTCTAGCTCCTGTCTTGCAAGTGCAAGGTCCTGAGTTTGTTCCCAAGTAGCAAAAAATAATTAGCAAGAGACCACTTTAAAAACTGACAAAAAACTAAAAAGATTTCCGGGGCCGGAGATATAGCTCAGTGGTTCCAGCGCCTGTCTTGCAAGTACCAGGGCCCAGGTTCGATCCCTGGTAACCACATTACAATACTGGGCGTGAAGACTCCCCCCACCAGCAATCAGTACCACATACCACAGTGCCGGGCATGGTGGCTCACGCCTGTAATCCCAGAGCTTGAGGAGGCAGGAGGATTGTTGTGATGTGAGTGAGACTGAGCTCGGGGCCAGCCTGAACTACAAAATGAGACCCTGTCTCAAAAAAAAAAAAAGATTTCCAATAACTAGTGTGGTGAGAATTTTAGATGAATAGACACCCAGACATCATTGGTGGACATTTCCAGAATAAAATTTGGTGCTATCAAGTACAATAAAAAGTATACTTTGAAACCTTGATGGATCACTTCCTGTCATTACTCTACAAGAATGCTTAATTACTTATGCACAGTTATAGTTAAGTGTTACATTATCTTATACAAATATAGAACTATTTGTAATAACCAGAGTGTATTTATACAAAGTGGACCAGTTAAATTAATCACTATACTCACACACAATGGGTGAGGGCAAGAGATTTTCCTGACCAAGCAGGATGTCTGTGCCATATTATTTGCTTAAAACAAAACAAAAATAGATCACAAAACAGTGCATGCAGAATGACCCTATTTCTAGAACAAAGAAAAAATTATGCAAAAATATATGTGACTCTATTATCAAAATATACAAATAGGTGTAAACTATTGAACTGTGAAGCTCATTCAGTACTGAATGGCAACTACAGCATTTCTGCTTGTTTTTCTGGGGAAATTTATGTTTATTCTAAGCTCAGATTTCCTGCTTGAACAAAATGTGCAGCCTTTTTGTTTCACTTCTGCTATTGTCTTACTCTGCCTTGACCCGCAGTTGGGCAGTTAGATTGGGTGGCAACATTGTAGTACAGCACGAGTGATAGTATTTCGCAGGAGTTCTGTTTATTTATTTATTGATTTGTGGCACTAACCAACCTGTCCAGCGTCTCACCCCGTTTCCAGCTTCTGTCTCTTCCCCAGTCTTTTGTTTTCCTTTGAAAGCTATCTCTGAACCTTCAACTTTCTGTTCATTTCTCCTGAACTGTAATTTAGTGATACTGTTTCCATACCTGATCTATACACATTTTTGTTGCTACCTCGTCTTGTAAATTAATGTATCAATTAATGTGAAATTGTGTGTGAAAGAAAAGAAAACCAGTAGGAAGTACGCAAGAGAGAAGTTGGTGTCTCCCATGGAAATGAAGCCCAGAGGCGGCGTTCTAAGGCGGGCGCGGCAGCCACGTGACTAGCAGGGACTCGGCGTTCTTCTGTCTAGTTCAGCCTTATTCCTCAACTCTTGCTTTTCCCTTTATGGCCCAAGTTAGCAGCTCAAATGATCATCAAAGAAAGAAAGAATGAAGCAGAGAGAACCTCTCATTCAAAATCTTCCTGGAGGTCGCGGCACATTAGTTAGAAGTCAGGTAAGCACACAACTGCATCAGCTGAGAACAAGACTAGGAAAATAGTGCATTTCACTGTGCATTTAAAAAGTGTGCCTTAGGGCTGAAGGAAAGGGTTTGGGTGAATAACCTGCAGTCTCCACCACAACTAACAATGTTTTCTTTTTAAAAGAAAATTTTAACCGATACATAAAATTATACATATGTTTGCTGTAGTATGTAGCATTTTGAAGCACACATACATTTCATTCAGTATATTATCTTCTCAAACAGTGATCATTTCTTTAAGGTGAAAATTTTCTGGATCCTTCATCCTAGATCAGTGATGGTGAGATTTTTAGGGCTCCCAGTGATAACCAGCAGCCCGGTGTGACACGCACATGGTTTCATCATCACTGTTTACAGGTCTGGATTGTTTTACCCAAGGAGAAGATTGTTAAGCGGTGGCAGGAGCACACACAGAGGTTCACAGATGTTCTCTCTGCAACAGTGCATGTGGTGAGACAAAGCTGCAAAGATAGGCAGAGGTCACATTCGGAGTCAAACTGAGCAGTTTGATTTTTGTTTTGTATACAGATTCTTCTAAGGATTTAAGCTGATTGCCTGTATTTTTGAGTCAATATTTTTAATGTAAAAATTGTAACCTGTAAGACCCAACATTTAGCAAGTAGAAGACACAGTTATATAGCCACTGGGCAATCTTTTTGCCTTAAAATAATGTCTGTTAGTGTTTTGGTATTATTCCTTTGGTTTTTTAAAACATTGTAATCATAGTAATATATATGATGCTATGTCTTGTTTTTCCTTCCTTTTCTTTCTTTTTTCATGTGATACTGCAGATTGGATTTAGGACGTTGAGCTTGCAAGGCAGGTATAGTGTCACTGAGCTAAATCCATAGCCCTCTTGTTTTTCTTTTTCTTTTCCCCCCCCCCATAACCTTACATCATGAGCATTTTCTAACATGGCCAAATGATCATCCTAAGTTTTATTTATTTATTTATTTTTGATAGGGTCTCACGTTGTAGCTCAGGCTGGCCCTGAGCTCACTATGTAGCCCAGGTGAGCCTTGAACTCATCAGTCCTCCTGTTTCTGCCTCCCAAGTGCTGAGATTACAGATATGAGCCACGACACCCGGCCCTAAGTTTTATTTTTAAATGCCCATATAATATCCCAGCAAATTAATCCAATCACTATTTCTCTACATCATTCTGTATGTGGGCCATTTTAATCTAGGTATTAGCTAATTTCTTTTATATTGTATAAGATGTTGGTATCTTTAAATTCAGATGTAATTGCATGCAAGGATACAAGAATTAGAATGAACTGTGGCTAACATAATGAAGGCATTTAAATATCTTACATACAATGTCAGGCTTCTGGCTCTTGCTCTTTGCAGTTTTGTCTTTCCTGCTTGTCCTAACAGAGCTGCCATCGTCCTCAAAGGGTCACAATTGCATATAACACCCAAACGATGAAAAGAAGGTTGTGCTTCTGTCTGTTCCCTTGAGCTCACTGGAGAGGAAGCAAACAGAAACATTTCCCTGAACATTTCTTGATTAGTCCTGGGACACAACTGCTTATAGCTGAAAGGGAAGCTGGAAAGACAGACTACTTTTCGTGTCTTTAACATGACACGAAATCATAACATTATGGTGCATCTCCTAGTTTGGGACATTTTGTCCATTCTCAAGTAGAGCTTCTGCTGGCAAGGAGAAAGAACAAATGGCGATTGGGTAGGTAGTTATCTATGTTAAATAGAGAGATATGTGGAGACAGTGGAAACTACAGAAAAAGTTTTCAGGTTAAATTCTCAGAACTTCTCCGTATTGTACATAGGCCAGAATGGAGAAACAGGTGTTCTAGTGTGACTCCACACTGCTGTGGGTTAGTGTTTGTTTATTTGCTTTGCACTGAGAGTACATCCACCTGTTTTTTTATTTGTTTGTTTTTAGTAAAAGAAAAAATTCTAAGGACACCAAAAAACAGAAGCAAAACCAAATACATTAGAGAATTTAAGAAAAGAACAAACTGTTGTTATTAACATTTTACTGAAAACAAATTTGCAGTGTTTATTTTTCTGGATATTGAGTTAATTCTGTCAAAAATGTGCAGAAAAATGGGAAAATGTGCAGAGCACAAAATTTAAAGAAAAAGAAAAAAAAAATACTTCCAGTCTCACCATTTGGAGATAGTCTCTATTACTCTTTTGTATAATTGTTTTGGGCCTTCTAGATGTAAGAATACATTTTTCCCCAATTAAACCGAGGTCTTTACTATGTGAGAATTTTAATTTGTTTTTGCTTTTGTGGGTTTGTTTGTTTGTTTGTTTGTTTTTGAGTCAGGGTCTCGCTTTGTAGTTCAGGCTGGCCCCAAGCGCAGCCTCAAACTCATAGCACAGCAATCCTCGTGCCTCTGCCTCCCCAGTGCTGGGATTACAGGAGTGAGCCACCACACCTGGCACTGTGGTATGTGGTACTGATTGCTGCTGGGCATGATTCTTGGCACCCAGTATTGTATGTGGTTACCGGGATCGAACCCGGGTCCTTGCACTTGCAAGACAGGTGCTGGAACCACTGAGCTAAATCCCCCGCCCCTGCTTTTGTGTTTTGAGACATGGTTTGCTATGTAGTTCAGGGTGGCCTTGAACTTGTGGCCATCTTCCTGCCGCAGCCTCCTGAGTGCAAAGATTAGAGGTGTCTACCACTACACCTGGTAAGAAATTTAGCTTTATGACTTAATGCTGTTACTAATCGATCTAAGCCTCTTTAAGTTTTCCTCTACTTTTGTGTGTATCCCCCATTTTAACCTGTATCTTTTGTGCTATAAGTAATAATTTGGAAAAGTCATTTGTTTCCTAAGAGGAAAAACTGAAGAAGTAAGCTGATCCACAGAGTCCCTCGCCTGTTGGCTGTGCAGCCTTGTGTAATCGCTTCACTTCTCTAAGTCTGTTTTCTTATTTGTAAAATAGAAATTGATAATACCGGATTTTTTTATTTTATAGTGATCTTGTGACATTTTTATTAGTATAAAATAATTCATACATTGAATATAAGACAAAAACTCAAAGAAAGCTTAGTAGTGTTAATATTTTCTTTTCAAAGTATTTTAAGGCCCTGGGATTTAGCCCAGTGGTTCCAGCGCCTACCTTGCAAGTGCAAAGGCCTGGATTCAATCCCCAGTAACCACATACAACAATGCGAGGTGTGGAGACTCACGCCCACCAGCAATCAGTACCACATACCACAGAGCCAGGCGTAGTAGCTCACGCCTGTAATCCCAGTGCTCAGGAGGCAGAGGCAGGAGGACTGCTGAGTTCAAGGCTGAGTTCAGGACCAGCCTGAACTACACAGTGAAATCTTGTCTCAAGAAGAAAGTATTTAAAAACTGTTTAACATATTTTATATTTAAAAGAGTAATTTAAAAGACAGAAATTAGCAAGAAAATTCCATATTTTGAATAATAAATACTATATAGATAGCTTTGTCTAAAACTGTAAAAACTTTGTGTTGGATAAATTTAAAAAATTAGAAGTTTGATTTGAAAATAATGTTTCCATAGAAAAAAATTTTAAAAAGACTTGTGTGGTTAAAAAGCAAAAAGAACAGATACTTCTGACCAATTTTGAAATTTTGTGTGTAATTTTAAATGTGATTTCAGTGGAAAGTGCTTATTTAGGAGAATTTATATAAATATTCATTTTTTGGTAAATGATTTAAAAATGTCCAGCAACAATAATTTAGGTAATAATGATAAGAAAAAACTGCGGGTCTAGTTTGAAACCAGATCTTGCAATCGTTGACTGCACATGTCACAAACATGTTTTCCTTTAATAAGCTTCAAGCATTTCCCACTACCTCTTTCTTTTTGAGTTCAGACACTGAATCAATTTCCCAGAAACCTCAGTCTCATATTTCTGAATACTTCTTATCTTCCCACGAGAACAGACAGCTAGATAGCCCGGGCTATCTTTTCCTGATACAATTTTATTTTGAGAGAAAGTTAAGATAGGGCATCAGAGAGGCTTAATTCCCAAAACCCTGATCCCTTGAGTCTGGCTGGAAGCTGGAATTTGCATCTGGCTGGAATCACGTAAATATGACCGTGTTCAGGCTGAGTGAAAGGAAGATGCTTTTGCTGTGCTCGGCTGTGGTTCAGTAATTCTCCTCTTGAGAATCAACTGCTATGAAATTGCTGGTTCTGACATAAAATCTATTCCATCTGAAGCAATGAGAACACTTAGGCAAACTTGCTCATTGCACTTAAATAAAATGAACAACAATTTCCTCGTCTTGTTCAGATAAGTAATAGATGCTCGGAGAAAATTTGGAAATACAGAAAAGCAGAGAGACATAAAAATCACTCATGACCTATCACACAGAGATTGTGACTATAAACTTGTGTACATGTAAATTTCTAAAGCAAGTTTAATTTAGATTTTATAATGGGTCTTCTTCCTGTCTACCAGTGCATCGTCAGCAAAGTATCTTAAAGACACTTTGATTTACAGTGTGCTGATGCTCAGGCCACCAACAGAAAGACATCAGTACCTTCTAGAAGAAGTGGTGACCTCCAGTGCCCACATCTGTCCTGTGCCCATAACTGGTTTCCTGATAAGCAACGCCAACTGGTGCTGAGTTTCGGCTGGAGGACGTGATATTTTCTTTCTTTATTTTTAGCTATGGGTCTACTTATAATTTATAAACAAGCATAAACTTCCACACAGATATTTGAAGCTGGTTCTTTCTATGAAGTTTGCCTCAGTACCAAAAGAAATGGTATTTATACTTTGATTTAAATGATTGTTTATATGGAGCAAGTGGATATTTGCAAAACAAGAAGTTAATTAATAAAAAAAAAAAAAAAAGAAGAAGAGTCATGGTAGTTTGAATTTGGTTTTCCAAAGCTCTAGCTAGATTGTTTCAGATTTGCCTACAGGTCAAGTATAAATTTTTTATTGAAGTAAAGAAAACTTATAAAGTATGTAGCTCTCTGGTATGCTGATTTTCTCAGTCATTTTTAATATTGTAAATGATACCTTTAGAAATAAACTCTGTACTCAAAGAAAAAAATCTGTACATAGTCTGGGCATTTGTGTACAAACATCTTTTGAACTGCGACATATAATTCAAACACTGCTGATCATTTTATTTGTAATTCGGGATCTATCCTGATTTCCCGGAGCTGGTTCTGTGCTCCTGGAAGATGCATTTCATTCTTTTAAGGGGCCCGCAGGTTCAGATGCTGAGCTGACAGCTGCAGCCGTTCCCGGGTGGATTTCAGAAGGCCACATGCCTTGTCTGTAAATCACCGTGTCTGTGACAGCTTCTAAAGGTCCCCGCAGAGCGAGCAGAGGGCGCCTGTCCCTGGCAGCGGAACTCTGCAGCACTGAGGCAGCTTCCTCTTGCTTATGTATTTAAGTTTATAATAAACAGCGTCTAAAAACGAATGTATCTGATAGCCCTGCCTTGTACGCTCATGAAGAAAATGAGACATGGCTCAGGGGAAGAAAAGATACAAAAAGGAGTGAAACTCCTTGCACTCCTTGCACTTTGCCAGGAGTGAAGAGCCTTTGCTTTTGCTTTTGTTCTTTTTGTTTGTTTGTTTGTTTTTGATGGGCTGCCAATGGAGCCCGTGATAGGCATATGCTTTACTACTGACCCGCACTCAAGCCTCGCACTTTATAAGTGAAAGAAAAAGGGAGAGAGCAAAGGAAAAGCTTTCTTTTTGTGTGTGGGGGAGAATAATGTTAGTTTTTGAAGTTTAATATCAATCTTCATCAACTGAATCACTTGAAATTCAGAATCAGGCACACCAGCGGGAGAGGTCGAGGTGCTTACCTGGTGTGGGAGCGCCAACAAATAATATTTAAACGAAGTAGCTGTGGTCTGTATTCAAGGACACCAAAGATATTAGCCAAATTCAGGTTATTATCTAGAAATACAAGAGGGACTATGGAATCAGGTGATGCCATTTATTGCATTTGTGACCCTAAAAAAAGATCCCCGAGCTGCCTTGCCTCAGTTTGCTCTACACAGACATAACCGATGCAGTGCCTTCCTCACACTGTGGGGATGGGTCAGTGGAAGACGCATAAGAGGTGCGTGAGCGGCGCATGGCAGTTGCTCAGTAAATGACAAACCAGGGTGGCCACTATTATTAGATTATTCTTAGGATATGGGTAAAAAGACCAAGAGGACAGAGACCAGCAAGCTCAAGGAGAAAGTAGCACAGCTTTTCCACAAGGTACCTGAGCGCTGGTCGTATTTCCGCTGAATGTCGATCAGCAGAGAAAGGACTAGAAACGTGGGGGGAGGGGCAGCCTAGGGGGCGGGGCTGGGGCAGAGGTGAACATGAACTTGGTCCTTGCCTGTTGGAGAAGGGCTGCCATGGGAACATGTGTGTGGTCAGCTGCTGTCCCTCTGGGGACAGGAAGGAGAGGTATGGGGCTTGCCTGTTGGAGAAGGGCTGCCATGGGAACATGTGTGTGGTCAGCTGCTGTCCCTCTGGGGACAGGAAGGAGAGGCTTCTGTGAGAGAGGAGATGGGGACATGGTGAGAGAAATGATCACTAGATCCAGGGATTTATGGCAATAATAAAGACCAGTAACATGAAAATGGCCAGCGAATTTATTTATTTTTGAGTTAGGACCTCACTGTGTAGCCCAGGCTGGCCTTGAACTGAGAGCACCCTCCTGCCTCAGCCTCCTGGGATTCCAGGCTTGTGCCAACCTACCTGGCTGAGGGAATGTTTTAAAAAAGACTTTCCCTTCTTCTCACCGAGGACTTTCTTGACCACTCTATTTAAATGAGCCTACCCCCAAACGTTCTCTTCCCTTCCTGGGTTTATTTTCCCTCTCAGTAATTAGCATCCATCACTAAATACATTATTAAGTTGCACCTGTGTTGTGTCTTTCCCTAGCAGATGTAAACTCATGAGAGAGGCTATTTTTGTCCTTGTTCACTGCTTTCTCTCTAGCACCTGGCACAGTGTGCAATTAATATTACAGCAAGTGTTCTGTAAATATTTGCTGATTGAAAGGAAAGGATCAATTCTTACTGATCTTGAAGTATTTGTACTGTGGCCAGCAGAGGGACCAGAGGTGGTGCTTCTGAAGATTCTGCGGTTCCCTGATTACGCATAAGGAAGACTTAAAAGTTTCTGGACACTTTTAATCCACGGAAACAGTAAGCACACACTAGAACTCGATGTGACGTGCAAGCTTGTCATGACTTTACTCCCGCCAAAATTTGGGCCCTGGTAGCACTTCACAAATCTTGCACTTTGCCAGTTGTTATTTAAAGAGATGGTGGCTGCATAAGGGGGAGACTTTCCAGAAGGCAAACATTTCAACCCAGAAATGGCAGTCCTAGCCACCATGTACTGTGTGTCGACTGGATTTCAAGTGTTATATGTTTTGGTGGGACTGGGGATCAAAACATAATGCTGTGCGACTTGAGCGACCTTCTCGGCCCTTTATTTTTTGTTTTTAAATTTTCAGGCAGATTCTAAGTTGCACAAGGGACACTTGAACCTGCAGTCCTGCTGCCTCAGCCTCCCAGGGTGCGTTGTGACAGCCAGGACCCATCGCTTCTGGCTCTTTTGCTTTTGAGCTTTGTAGTTCAGGTTGGTTTTGAGCTCACCCTGTAATCCTAGATGGCCTCAAACCATTCTCCTGGAGTGCTGGGGTTATGGGTGTGGTCCGCTGTATCCAATTTTAAAAGTAAATATAAAATTCTTCCAAGGTAGATATTGCAGCATTCCTTATTTTGCAGAGGGGACGATCAAGACCTCGTCGTTCGTAGTAAGCAGAGGTAGGATTTGAACCTTGTTCTGCCTGAGTCTAGACTCACAGTTTCTCCAACATTTCAGCTTGCCTTTGCCTGCAAGTTTCTACTTGCTTCCTGCAGAATTGTGCAGGAGATCTTTTATTTTGAAAAGATGGCAAGTTAGCCCTCCGCCTGCCCTGCCTTACAACTGAAATGTTTTGAAGGCCTGCTCTGAGCAGATGTGCCAGGGTACAGTTACCCTGTGATGTCTGTGCCCAAACCAAAGATCCCTATCAAGGCAACGAGTAAACCCAAGTGTGACAAGAAGCCGCGATGGCCCTCTTCGCTGTCTTCTTTTTTAAGCCAGCCAGGCTGTGCACATCAGTGCAAATGTGCACTTGGCTGAGGGTGTACTAGTTCATAAGCTCGACACAAAGATGCTGCTCTGGCTCACCTCAGATTTCAAACTCCTCTTTGGAATCTCCTAGAGTCTGCAGCGCTTCCTTTAAAAGTTTTGCCAGCGATATCTTTGTCCCTGTGGCGTGGATTTGATTTTAAGAGGCATTTGGAGCTGGTGAGTAAGGTGGGTGAGCTTTTGAGTCCAAAGTAATTTGGGAATCGAATGCAGGGATGATGGTTTTGCTTCTGTATTTTCAGTGTCTCAAAAGGTTTCTTAAGAAGGTTCTAGAAGTGCTTTGACCAAAGTCTGCATCAAGTCCCCGGGGACTGCTTTGAAGGGCAGCGGTCATTTGACTGTGTTTCTCTATCTGACAGTCCTAAGAAAACGAATCGAACCGTAACCTAGAGCCTCGACTTGACGGATTACTTTGAGCTGCACAGTCCACAACAAACCCTGCATTGTTGTGAATTACAGCTCTGGTGTAAAAAGAACCAGGATGTGAACATTTACTCGACAAACACGGTTACACAAGGCAAACAAACTAGCATAACACAGCTGCTGAGAACCTAAGAGTCATGGAAACAAAAGCAATATGCTAGGCTGCACTAAAAACTCAACGCAAGAGTAGATGATGGGAATAATAGCGGGGGAAATGATGTTTTTATGGTTATGGCTCAAAGAGGGAAGTTAGGAGAGATTTGAAGTGATATTCTTATCTGGCTAGAAAGCCTGGTGCTTTAGAATGATTCAGAATGCACAAAGGAGGAAGCTCTTCATGAGATTTCTAGCCGGTGGCATTTCTAAGTAATTTTATTACTTAGAACTTTAAAATATATTTTATATGAACATATTTTTATCCTTGAAGAGACATATCAAAATTAAGAGCCTTTTGTTCAAAAAGTTAACATTTTTATAGTCCCGTTGTGAAGTCTCTCAATCAAAAGAAATGAGTATTTTGTTTTAATTTAGTCATTTACCGTTTAGTGTGGAGTTGGGTAGATAATTGCAATGTGATTAACGACCTGAGTTTTAAACTCAAACCTTTCAGACATGATCTTAGAACAAACTCTCATCTCCAAAAGCCACTGAAATATTTTATTAGATAGCCTATCACAAAGGATAGGGCTATGCCCACTAAATCTAAATCATTTTGGTTAATATGAAGATAGAGGAAGAAGGAGACATCGTATTAACTTAGGGTAAAAATAATTTAGTAAATGATTCCTGTCGCAAGGTTCTCAAGATTTACTATTCATTACAAATTACTGTGTCAATAAGGGTTCTTTCTGGTATACATCTGCAGTGAGCCAGGGTAGTGCTTAAGCACGAGTTCAGAGTATGGACAGTTGTCTTATTAATTGAAAAACCCTCAATAAAAGAGGTTCTTGTTCTTAGACCATTAAAGAAAAATAAGCTCTTTTTTTTTTTTTTTTTGCCATATCAGAACATTTCAGACTTTTTTGTTGTTGGCATTTGAGACAGGATGGTCTTGAATTTCTCTGTAGCTCAAGCTGATATCCACCTTGAAATCTGTCTTGTGATCCTCCTGCCTCAGCCTCTGAATGCTGGAATTAAAGTCATGTACTGCTCAATAGTCCTTGCTCAAAAGTTGGTGTAAGTTTTTTTTTTTTTTTTTCTTTTGAATACAGGATCTCATTATGTAGTTCAGGCTGGCCTTGAACTCACTACATACTGAACTCATGGCAATCCTCCTGCCTCAGCCTCCTGTGTGCTGTGATCACAGGCATGAGCCACCACATCTGGCTTAAGGGGCATTTTTGAGAAATGTACGTGAACATTAAAAACTTGATTGTTGGTTGTGTTGGCTTGAGACTAAAAAGGGGACTCCAGGGCAGAGAAGGCAGGACTCTGGCGGGGTGTGTAGACTGCCTCTCCTCCGGGTTGCAGCCCAGCTTTCTGGGTGAAAGAGCAGGATGTAGAGATGGGGTGAATCTTGGTTCTGCTTTTTGTTAGCCCTAGAGTTTCATGCAAATCATTTAACCAGCTGAAGTCTCTGTTTTGTTGGCTGAAAAAACAGACTTTAAAATGTTTACTGCTTTTTGTGCATTTGCATGTATATATTTTGAGTTTCTCACATATATAAAAGTAGTTATATATTTAAACTTGTGTTTCTGACTTATTTCATTTAACATTATGTTCTCAAGTTGTATCTGCCTCTGGATTCAACTTTATCCTTCTTGAGGATAATGATACACAGTGTATTAACTATTATTATTCTCTTACTATTTTGTTAGGAGATTTTGTTTTATCTTCTCATAAGAAACACATAAAATGTTCACTGCATGGGGTGGTGGGAAGTTAGATGGGAGCTCCAGTGTGTTGGCCCACAAGCGGCTGCTGGGTGACATTCTGCCTGGGCCACCTCGTAAGCAGTCAGGGGTGGGCCCAGGTCTGAGCAAGGGACCCTGCGGGGCTGGGAGGGGACAGGACGTGGCTTCTGAGGGGCTCTGCCTCCCAGCAGGTACCAAGCCTGTAACCTCATGCTATCTGCCTCTCGAAGCCCCTAGGATCTCCCCTCCTCTGCTGGAGGGCTGGCCGGACGGGCACACTGAGTGCATGTGTGCACCTGTGTCTGAGCATGCGAATGCATTCTCAGTGGCCTGCCTCCTGTCCCCTCCAGAGCTCTCTTTGCCACCCTTTCTGAGCTCTGTGAAAAGGATGGGGAGGAGGAGGAAGAAGAGAGAGCTAGTGAGAGCGCCCGCCCACCAGAAGGAGACATTTCCAAGAAAGGAAGACAGTTAGCTAACTGTCCCTTCCTCCCTCCTCCGAGAAAACCCCCTCTGAGGTGTAACCCTTGGTGATGATTAGAAGTTTGTGGGAGATGATAGGGAGGGGGAGGAGGAAGCCCACAGCCTGGCTCCTGCAGAGGAAGGCAGCCGCCAGCAGGCAATGGGAGAGTGGCAGCCCCATGTGGCAGTGCGCTTCCCGGGCCCTTCCAGGCTGGGTGGAAGTGCCAGGCCCTGTGGATCCTCCCAGTGCACCCCGGAGTCGCAGCCCTCTGTGCAGAGAATGTGTGGCACCGAGGCCGTCCGGAGCCTGCAGGCCGTGGCCCCCTCGCTTTGTTTCCCCGAGGCAGACTCACCTCACCTCTGCTGCAGGGAGAAACTGTCCTTACCCCACCATGCCGCTTTTCTGGAGGATGACAATGTCTCTTGTGGGAAGTGCCACTCATTTTCAACTCTGCCGCCACAAATCTTTTAGAAGCTTGGGTGAGAAAAAATCTTTCATCCTCAATTTTCCAGGCAATGTGAAGTGAGTGGTCGTCCCCGGGTGGCCCTGGTAGGTCAGAGCTCACCATACCCCTGCGCTCCGCAGGCTGCCCTCCCTGAGCTCTCTGGAGCCGCATCAGCCTGACCTCGCAGCTGTCATGGCCGCATTCTGCCTACCGGCTGCGCCGCACCCAGGCCTTCCACGTCCTCTCTGGGACAGTCCAAAGCAGTTTATGTTCTCCAGTTGTATCTGCCTCTGCCTCTAAGTTTCCCTTAGTTTCACACCAGCAGCCCCGGAGACTGTCCGCTTGAGCTATGTGCACTTTTATCCAGGGAGTGCTGCTTTGTCTAGGTGGTGGTTCTTGCTTCATGCCATTTGCCGAAAACTTTGAACCACACAGCAGAGATTTTCTCTACTAAACTCACTCCTTGTTTTAGCTGAATTTTTGCCTTTCTTTTGGCCTCATTTTAAAATTTCTTGTTTTTAACTCATTTTATCTTACTGAAGTGTACGTGTCTTGACATGTTAGTCTGAATCCTTTTTTCCCCCCCAGTAATGGGAGTTGAGCCCAGGCCTCGTGTTTGCTAGGCAAGTGCTCTGCCACAGAGCTGCACACCAGGGTCTAGACCCTTAGATAAACAAGAGTGGAGCTAAATAAACAAAATTACCCCCAGGCCACAGGATCTGCTTAGCGAACAGCAATGCAGTGGTGATTTGGCTTTCTGTAGAGTGTTTTCTAGAAGATAATCCCTCAGAGACCTCAGGCATCTCCTTTTTTGGCCAATGGAGTTTGTAGTGTCCATCAACAAATTGAAGCCCGGGTTCATGCAAGAGTCACTTGCGAGCTTGGTGACTAC
>PVIR01032121.1:0-18907 GCA_004026965.1 Petromus typicus
AATTGAAAATTTGGGTTTGAGAAGTACATTTTTATCAAGTAAATCTTAGGATTGAAAATCTTTGGCATCCCAGGAAGATAGGAAGGAGTTTTAGGTCTGAGAGCTGTGAAACAGTGATGGTCATATCAGCAGCTGGGAAAAGCACTCATTTAATTTCTTTCTTTCTTTTTTTTTTTTTTTAGGTTTTTTGAGACAGGGTTTTGCTTTGTAGTTCAGGCTGGCCCTGAGCTCAGTCTCGAACTCACATCACAGCAATCCTCCTGCCTCTGCCTCCCGAGTGCTGGGATTACAGGCATGAGCCACCACGCCTGGCACTGTGGTATGTGGTGCTGGTTGCTGCTGGGGTGAGTCTCCACACCCAGTATTGTATGTGGTTACCGGGGATCGAACCCAGGTCCTTGTGCTTGTAAGACAGGCGCCGGAACCACTGAGCTAAATCCCCGGCCCAGCACTCATTTAATTTCAACCTTCACTTTATGGATAGGACTTTTTCTAGACCTAGGCTTTGTTTCTCATATGGCAAGAAGAGGGGGAAAGTTTAATCTCTTGTCTAAGTTGCACCATTGTTGTCCTGTCCAAAGCTTGACAAGTCCTTTAGTTCATTGCTTGTTTTTAAAAAATAGAACAACAAATGACAAACCTTTTCTGGAATTATTTGACCAAATATACAAATGTCGGTTTGTTCTTGGACCTGGAAGTCCTCAATTGATATAGATTTGAGTTTAATATTCAATGTTCTTTAAAGGATATCAGAAAACCTACATGGTATAATGTTCAAGTGACTTCAATAGAGCTTAGCTTATGGGGAGCACTTTATGAATTTGCATTTCTGTTTCTGTTCTTCCTTTGCTTAACAATTAATGGGCTTGTGCCTGTTCTGACATCACCATCGCTGTCCACCATCTGTTCTCTCTGTGAAACGCCAACAAAGTCTGGTACCTAAGAACAGATGTTCAGGACTTATCTGGGGCATCCTGAGTGGCTGTGTCCCTCAGACCACCATTGAGCCCTGGGTACCATAGGCCCATGATCCGGGTACCCTGGATAATCACTTCACCAACTGAGAGTTGAATTCAATTGTGCTTCAAAAGTAGGTTTCTTGGTTTGGAAAAAACGTGGGTTTTTTTAGGATCTCACCTAGATATTGCTTTACCCTTTCTTAAACAGGTGTATTGTCCTATGACTGCAACTTCCTGGGAGATATTAATTTATGATTTATATGACTTCTTATGGCTTTAAAAATAGATCTGTCTAGGAGCCTGCTCACAGCCTGAAGTTGAGTGTCTGTACTCACGTGTATCCTAAATCCCTCTAAGTCTTTACAAAATGAAGCACAGCCATTTAGTTTTTTCTTTTAAAATTTTAGAACTACTACAGTATAAAAATGTATTCATGATAAAACTCATGCCATTGCAAGCCTGGGCCAATAAGAATTATTTGGTCCTAGATTCAATACATGTATTTTGGAGAATAATGATTGAGTCAGTGTCTTAATTCATTTTTTCTTTGTGTCTCCATAAGAATCTAGTTTTTTCCAGAGACCACAAATATATGTGTTGCTATGTACTTGTGAAGAGAATGTGTAGAAGCCAGAGAATTAGGTAATTTGTATTTTGATCTAAGTGATTGTGTTAGTGGCTTTTGTCTTTGGGTTTGATTTTCTTCATCTACATTGATGATCAGGGGTAGTAACCTTCAATGGACTGTTCCAACCTGAAATTTCATAATTGTATGAAAAATCTCTCATTTTAATTTCAAGGGGCAGAAGTATTTTTAAAGCTGTCCCATATTCCTCATTTATAGGAATGTGTATAAATGAACCCCAAGAATATGTCATATATCATTGTTTATTATATTAGAAAGAACATTTCTCATGGAGGATCACCAAGGACTTTGCATTTGAATAGGAAATTGCTTAAAAGTTTAGGATCAGTTGGCAAGCTGAATGACAGTCCTCATAAAATTGGAAAAATTGGGAGAAGTCGAGCATGATATGCTAACTAAAAAGGCATTATATAACTTTTTCTCTGATTGACAAATTATTAGGCACATTAATTGTTCTAAATGTAAAACAATACATCTGTATTTTTATTAATCAAAAATAAAATGCTAAATACAAGCCATGATTTTCAAAATATGTGAGAAAAAGTAGGCCTCCTACCAATCAAAATAAATGCCGACAATAAAAGAATTTTTTTCTTGGATGAAAGCTGTAAAGCTGTAAAGCTAAGTCAGACTGATGGAATTAGAACTTAGCAGTAATTCCCCTGCACCCCCAGGTGAGAATAATTTATTTTTAATCTTTCAGAATCCAAATATGTTGCTCTCCAATTTTAAAAAGTCAACAATCAAATATGGAAGCACGTACATGAACCTTTCCTACCTCCTACTCCTTGTCCTCCCACTTTAACACCTGTCCACATACTCTTCCTTAGATACAGCACTGCAGAGCCCTTCTGCCCTAAGTACAGGGTACCTGGATCTGGATCAGCACCTTCCTGCTCATCACTCCCCTAGCAGGGAACCAGACGACCTCACTACACAGCATCTCTTGGCCATCGCAGATGATGCTTCTTGCTCCTCAGCATTTAGTGATATTTGAACATTATATATATCCATGTATTCACTTAATGTTCTTTCCATCTTCTATGTTCTCTATGGATGAGACAATCTGGGATGTTTCATACATGGCTGGCTGGGTCTATCATAGATTAATATCTCAATAATAATTCAATGAATAATAAAGATAAACCTAAGAATTTGTGGTCACCTACTATATGCCATGCTGTTCAAAGATTATTCCCCTAAATTTCAAATCAGCTCTAGAAGGTGGCTATTTCTTTCAACAGATGAGGAAAGAGATACATATGGCCTTGTAGAGAAAATAACAGTCCTAAAATTTCTATGTTCTTGAGAGTGTACCTGGGATTTTAACATAGGCATCTCACTTCATTCCTTGCCACCTTGCGCATTCCCTACTTAATACATCTACTAAAACACACCCATTACCTTTTTGGTATTCTCAAAGATTATTGGCTTGTATCACTCTTTAGCAAGCAATTATTCTTAACTTCTTATCTTTGAGTTCTTGCACCTGTCCTCAATAAGTTACCTCTGTAAGGAAACATTATTGTGGTGACTCTTTTCTTACAATGAGCAATAATTGAAAAATGCAACACATCTGAACACTTAGTTTACTACATCCTGACATAGATAATAGAACAATAATATCAGATGAAGAAATAAAAATAAGATTCTAAGAAAAGCATGGCTTACATGAAAGTAAATTCAGATGACAAGAGAAGAAAAATAGAAAGAGTTGAGTTGGTGACTACCGACAAATTTAATGTTAGCTTTCAGCTTTTGAAGCATTCCCTACGATTTCCTAATTCACACACTAAGTCTTAATAAATAACTTAGGTAATTCTTTAAAATAAAAATCTAGATCTACTAACCCTGATTCTTGGAGTACGTAAGGAAGAAAGAAGAGATATTCCAGGCAAATTTCCTATTTAAACAAATTGAGGAACCACTTTGTCAAAAAAATGCTTGTTCATATGAGCTATCCAGAGGTACACAGAGACGATAATATGAGGAAAGTGAGAATGTATGAAATTCTTTTTTTTTTTTTTTTTAGGTTTTTTGAGACAGGGTCTCGCTTTGTGGTTCAGGCTGGCCCTGAGCTCAGCCTCAAACTCACATCACAATCCTCCTGCCTCTGCCTCCCGAGTGCTGGGATTACAGGCGTGAGCCACCACACCCCGGCACTGTGATATGTGGTACTGGTTGCTGCTGGGTGTGGGTCTCCACACCCAGTATTGTTATGTGGTTACCGGGGATCGAACCCGGGCCCTTGAACTTGCAAGACAGGCGCCGGAACCACTGAGCTAACTCCCCGGCCCTGAAATTCTTTCTCTGTGGAGACAGCAAGGTGAAAACCTACTATATAATCACTCTTTTATTTCTGTTGCTTTCCCTTTTTTTGTATATACTTTTAAAACCAGAATTCAACAACTACTTTAGATGAAAGTTTTAAAAGTTCAAATATTTAGAATGTCCCATCATTGAGGGTTTTTAAAAATTTATTGACGCTAAGGCTCCTTTTCTTTCCCTCTTTTACTTAAATGTGCATGCACACACATATTCAGTCCATAGCAGCAAAGAAAACCTCACATTCCAAATACATCTTAGTGAAGTATGACGGTTAAGAATTTGCAATATTTTAACATTACTTGGAGCACCGTAGGTAAGTTACCCTGGCCCCATGCCCAGAATCTAACAGTAGGGGCCTTGTGAAATGCTAAACGATGTGTATAACAGTATTTAGGCACTCCAAGAGCCAATCCGTCAAAACATTTGCTGCTTTGAAAATGTGTTCTTCAAAAAAATGGGCATATGGAACTTATTACTTTGCTTGGTGGAGTTCAGGCAACTAGGTCCAAAATAAGCACAAAACCTTTTTGAGGACACAATACTAGCTAAAGGTAACAGGGTCTCTAAAATGTCCTTTTCTGACCCAAGATGTATAGACATCTCATGGAAAACAGTAGAATTTCAACTATTTTCCTAGGATCCAAGAGTTAGAACAGCAGAAAACTAAAAATGTTGAAAAGACTAGTAAAGTAATATTTAAATAGTGTGAAAGGTATGTGAACTCTTTTAAAGAGTATGTAAATGATAACATAGATGTTACTTCTTTATTAGCCATTTCTAGCATGGTTCTTCCTTTTAATTGTTATTTAATCAACGTTTGTGAACCAATACATTAGAGACATTGTGGAGCTTGTACTTTTAAATGGAGATTTGAATACATAGCTACTTTTTTGGAAGTGTGATAAATGAAGGAGAAATTCTTTAAACATTACCACAAAAAATAAAATAACTTTGCAGAAGAAGAAAATCATAATGATTGCCATGTCTTAGATTTCTTCCTTTGTTGAAGTTGTCTCTATTTAAGAGGATGGAGTTTTAAAAGAAAATCCATGTCCTTATTTAATTGAAATAATATCACAGGAAGCTAATTGATGGGATTTATGAAGAATTGATTTACTGTTCTTTGAACTCTCTAGCATTTGCTGAACTAGTTATTAAAAGAGCACCATTTTCTTTAGAGCAAAGAAAGGCAACGTTATCAGTCACTGCCGATGAGAACAGAGCTGGGTGTTTGAAGGGGGAACCCCTTCAGATCCTTGCTGTGTTTTATCAGGCAGAACTGAAATTCTCCACAGTTACAAAAGTGTCAGCTTGTCTTGATCGCATCAATATGTACTTGGAATGGGGGCCATGTGGGTCAGTGCTGTGGAGAAACTGCAGCCACATTTAAATTTGCTTTGAAGAAGTAAGAGTAAAGCTATAAAGAGCCTTTGTATTTTTAAGTAAAAGTCATATACGCATTCCATTTCTAACTCCTTTTGGGTCATCAAATAGACTTATTCGCCTTGTCATAAAATCTCCTCTGATGACATTTCCTGATAGTCACAGACACTACTTTCCTGTAATACTGGATCATCGCAGGCATTTTTTAGTGTTCTGGTGGCTTAGATTCTTCCAAAGATGCTCATCTTCCAAAGATGTTCAGTGCCTCATTTTTCATTATTTCAGGATGTGTCTCTTGTATTTTATGACCATTTCTTTTGGGATTCTTTTCCTAGAAAAATGACAAGAATGATCCACATAAGTCCATAAGAGAGGCTGTAAAATAAACATTATACCATGTGTGAGGTATTAAAAAAATACTGCAAATGGCTGTTCTCACTTTCTGGCATTTACACACATGGCCATCTGTTTGGGGGCTGTTATACTTGGCTCTTGTCCAGCATTTATGTAACTGGCCAATGGAAAGGAAATGACATCACCAAGTTTCCTGAAGAACATCACTGGAGCCACAGAAAAATTTGGAAACAAATTGCTTAGTAAAGAGAAAGACATTTTTCAAATGTCTGTCTTTTTCTGCTTCGTTCTTTTTTTTTTTTAGCATTTCTAACATTTTCTGCTTTTCTTTCTATAATTTCTGCTATTAATGCACATTACTTTTACTATCTAGTTTGAGAATTTTTTTTAATTGTAGGGAGTCAGGAAAGTGTGGTTTTTGTTAGGTCTGCACAACATGGTCAGTGTGCATTGAAAAACAGAGTTCTCTGACCCCCTAACATCGAAGTGTGAGTGAAAGGGGCTGAAATAACAAAGTTGCAGCAGATCTGAAGCCTGTAGACTCAGGCTGAGAGAAGAGAGGAAATAATTCTTCCAAGACCAAATCATCTTGCTACCAGGCAGCTGCTTCCCTTTATAGCTCACCTGTGGGGCAGGAGAGAATGAAGAGGAGCATTTGGAAAATATATCATATTTATTGGCAACACCAAGAAACTGGGGCTAGGAAGGGTGGAGGGCTTTAGAGTCTGCAGATCCTCTTTACCCTAATGTCTCAGTATTCTGTACTACTGGACCAAGGAGTACTTTTATCTGTTTCCAAAATTAAATCATCTCCAGGGAAAACCTAGCAGTTGTTTTTAAAGCTTATAAATGCATGGAAAGATATTAGTTTCAGAGGAAATGAAGTATATCTGCTATTCAGATTTTCCTGGGAGTTCAAAGCAGATAGAAGGGTTTATCTGAGTGGGACTCTAACCTGATGTTGTAAGCTATTATAAAATACCTTTGTATAAATCCAATGTTTGTGGTACTCTCTTCTATCAGGATACTGCATCTGCTTTACCCAAATTACTGTTCTAAGCTGTATTGATGGGATGTACATCTTTTCAAACACTGCTGGATGTGTTTGGATTTTTCTCTTTCTCTTCCATTTCCTGCTCTTCTCCACCATCATCATGGGCTGTAGACATCATTGTTCTTCCATGAACTTTCATTTGACAGCTGGTGCATCCCCCTCTCCCAAATGTTTTGAGATTTTTCTGAAAGCTTGCCCTTTTCTGGTGGCTGTTACCTATTGGGGAAGTTATGGGGCCAGCAGTGTCCCTACCCTCCTGAGTGGGTACTTACGGATTAGCTAGTAGGGGATAAAATTCCTGAAAAGTGAAACAAACTGATGTTGGGACTGGAGTTCCATGCTATGCTATTTGCCTGGCATGCCCAGGTCCCTGGGTTTGGTCTCCAATTTCATAAAAGAAAGAAAAATGGCAAAACACTTCTTGGTGTGATTTATGTCCAATCTTCTGCAGACTAGCCAGTTATATTTTACCTAAGCCTATATCCTGCTTGCCTTCACATCAGTATTCGGTTGAATTCCTTTCAAGTTTTTCCTGAAGATTACTCCTCCTGAATTGTATATGTCTGAAGCTTTTCTGGGGGCTCTGTTTTTAGGGCTCCCACTGTGATAATGATGTAGAGTCAATGGCTGCATCAAAGGGAAAAATATAAGGTGAGATAAAGGATATATTGGTGCTTGTAGGATTATTTGACACAATTTAATGAAATTAGTGGGATTTCAGGGATAGATACAAAAGTTAGCCATTTTTTTAAATAGATGGAAGTGTTGGCACATGCCTGTAATCCCATCACTCAAGAGGCTGAGGTAGGAAGTTTACCATGCATTCAAAGCCATCCTGGGCCACCCAGTGCGTTCAAGGTCAGCCTGCACTACATAGCAAAACCTTATCTCAAAAAAATTAGAACGTGTTTCCAAGTTATTCAAAATTTGTGTGCATCTGACTTAATACTACTACCTGTATAACTCATAAAAGTAAATTTAGAGTGAAAAACTCAAGGAACTCTAGGTTTCCAAAATTTGAAAATAAACTAAACAGCTGAGTGAAGTGGGAAGAGAAAGGTAGTCAGTCAGCTTATAGGTAGGAGCCCAAATAGTCCGTTGATTCCTTCACTCCAGAAGAATAAATTCATTCTTTATTCCAGTGAAACTGTTGTGATAGGTTGACATATCCATCATCGAAAGCACAGTGGCTCTGTGTTTTTGTTACAGGGCCTTTCATTCCCAAGTGAACGCTACCACACACCCGAGCGTCCCACGATTGTGTTTACCATAGCAACCAGAGCATGAATGTCAACACAGTACAAAGCAAATTTGACAGTACAAGACCACCATGTGGCAAGTAGGAGTGTGCCAATAAAGATGATGAGCAGAAGGGAGGGGCACTCGAGGGAAAGGTGGAAGTGGAGAGACAAAAGGA
Organism: Petromus typicus; assembly: GCA_004026965.1. Taxonomy (NCBI): domain Eukaryota; kingdom Metazoa; phylum Chordata; class Mammalia; order Rodentia; family Petromuridae; genus Petromus; species Petromus typicus. The sequence goes on from PVIR01032121.1 coordinate 8,142, forward strand.
GCAGCCAGGCAGATGATGAGAAACGGGAGAGACCTGGTTGCTTCAGATTTCTCCTGTAGCTTCCCCAATGCTTGTAGAACTGAGTCTGAGATGTTACTTCATTATAGGCAGCTAAGTTAGCTAGAAATTAATAAGTTGTCAGATAAGGACAGGCCCTCCAAGGAGTCAGTGGAGAAGATATCACTTGGGAAACTGGCTGGAGGAGCATCTGTAAAAGGCTGGGCCACTTTTGTATCTATCCCTGCAATCCAACCAATTTCAAGCTTTAAAGATAAACACAGAATGACCTGGCCCATTTGTCTTCCCAAGGGATAAGCAAGAACTTGATGTTATACCATACCTGGTACTACCTGGTCCAGTAATATCCAGACAGACATCAGTCATCCAAGTGGGTGACTGGAGGATCTGGACCCGTCCCATTCCCAAATGCCTTTGTTCTTTCTATATATCCTTGCTACGTGGCCCTTTTTTCTATTGGATCAGTACTAGCTAAATGGCTATACTTGTAATATTATTGGTTGATTATAGTTTGTGCTACACCGTACTCACCTTGTGAATTTGTACCCACCTCATGATTTTGCTCTGTAAAATATGTTTGGAGAAATGACTTCTCTGGCAACCCATTTTGGGACCTCTTTTTTTTCAGGGTTTATCTCTAAATCAACCTTTCCTGCACTTGACATTCATTGTTCTTTGGAATTCATTTTTTGATTTCAGGGGAAACGAACTAGGCACATCAGAATCTAACAGGATGGGACTTGTACTTCTCTTATGTCAATTTTACTATGCATGGAATGACATACAGAGTAAGAATGTGATAACTGAATTCACTCATCTAATATGTATACTTCTATAAATAAATCCATATTTTTTTGTTTTATTAGTGATCAAATTTTACATGCATGTTTTTGTTGGTATATGATACAGATTCCTGTGTACTGATCTCAATAATAAAATATAATTTTAAATTTTTAATGAATGATTTTTGTCAACAGCATGGATACCAAAAGAAAAAGGATAGAAGGGAATAGTGGAAGAGATATAAACAAGATTTCCCAAATGAATGGATAGAGAAGGAAAACAAAGAAAGCTCAGGACCGGAGCTGAGCAGAACTGTAGGGTCAAGATATTGTGAAGCAGATTCAAGCCCCTCGGGCTGGAGCAGTTCTCCGTGTGCTGCTTCAGCACCCACACTCCAGCGAGGGCGGTGGGAGCCTCACTGCAGAGGCACTTTCCCCGTGCGCTCGTTTCGCTTCTTTTGGTTGTTCCTGTATTTTTATGAAAGTTGTACCTTGTGCTAGAGCCTCTGTGCTCATAAACACACATTTTACCACATGTCTCTAGTGGAATGTTTTCATATGAAGGGGATAAAGTGTGACTTTCCCCCACCCTATCTCCATGTTAAAACTGATCTACAGGAGCTTTATTTTTTAAAAAACTGGTAATTTAGTCAGGTAATATTAGCTTTTTACTAAATTATGCCATTTGAAATGGATTACTTCAATATCACACAGAGATTTAATTCCTCTGCTGTGGTTCTTGGGTTTTCTTGTCTGTGAGTGAATATATGAACCCCACAAGTATTTAGCTCCCTGGGTAGTCACTGCTACATCAGGTTAGACAAGGAAAACTTTTATAGCTTCTAATTTACAATGTAGAAACTTAGTACACCTTAAATGAGAACTTGAGGCCAAGGACTAGCAAGTGTGAACCATACTCCATCAATTTCTTGAAATGTTTTCTATGCAATGACTTTTTAATATCAGGGCATACCTTTAAGTAGGAATCCCAATGGCATTTCTTATATGCTCACAAACTATTCCAAGCTATGAGGCTCTCACCAATTTGGCACCTAAGGGGTCTCCCATTTTCCAGTCCTCCTTCTGTCCCTCTTCAGCAGAAGCTTTCTTTCTCAATAAAGTTTCCTACTAAAAACAAAACATAAAAATGAAAGCAATTTGACACATATAGTAACACCAAGTTGATGTCTGAAAAGGTGTCATGATTGCAAAAGTGTCTGATCCTTCCTTTCTTCTTCGCAAATATGGGAACTGTTGTGATTAATTTGCAAGATTGGTGTAACAAGATTTAAGCTATAGAGTAGGCATTTTAAACTTCCCTGTGGAAATATTGTGAAGTCACTCAGTAGACAGTTTACCAGAGGTGGTTTTTTAGAACGTTGAATGAATCTTTAATGGTATATATTCAGGTGGGCATAGAGGTCCATATCTATAACCCCAGCCCTCAAGAGGCTCACACTACAGGATCACAAGTTCAAGGCCAGGCTGTCTCAAAAAGTAAACAAACAAAACTACACCCCAAAACACACAACATGCATATGTTACTCTAGCGATGTGTGAACATAAATGTGTACATGTACATTTATATTTACATATATTTTAGACACAACCTACATTAGCTGTGTGATTGTGTGTGCATATGTGTGCATGTATGGCAATGATTTAGAAATCCTAGTTTGGATAGGTGTTAATTTCTTCCCTCTGGCCATCTATTTCTAATATGAAATACCATGGTTTAAAAATGTTAATTATAGAAGCCAAGGTTCTCTGAGTCATGCAGTGACCTTCCTCTACCCTATTCCCACCCCATTACCTCTCATTGCTATTTTTGTGCATTTGGCATAGCCATTTTTATTTAATGAACCAGAGATTTCCTCTCTAGGAGATGTGAATTCAAGCTCCAGACTGAAAACATGCAAATACTAATGAGTGATATCCAATTTATCCTAGTTGCTTTGTCTAGGTATCTGTTGTATAAGTGCTATTATTCGCTGACAACTTAGGAATAACTCTTTCAGAATTATCTCTTTCTAAGGGTCCAAGAATGTTCATTAAGTTAAAAGAAAATGTCAAATTGTGCCGGAATTTTTACACTCTTTCCCCCTCTCTTTTGGTGGTAAAAAGACCTTTGTCTCACTAAGGTAAAACTCACAAGAACTCTGTAACTTAGGTTTAAACATTGAACAGAAATACACTCATTTAGAACTTATGTCCTCACTATGTGGACAGATGGAGTTGGGTTTGATCTTGAGAGAAGGTGAAGTAGTTTCTCTACATTTGCAGTAGCCAAAAGGTGGCTGTGTAGTCATTTCACAACAGGTTTGATCTGGAGGTAATAAGAATAAAGAAAGGTGAAAAGTGGTTTTATACAATTGGACACTGGATTCTTTATCATTTGTGTCACAGCTTAAATCACTTGCTCGTTATTGGTCACAGACCTCCGTCTCTATTCCCTGCTACAAGTTTATTCTTGCAAAAATAAACAGGAAGTGTCACTTTTAAGTAACTGCAGATTTTCAGTGACTCCCAGGCTGATCCCTGCTTTTTGTCCCAGCTTTCCTGTTTCAGTCTGGAGGAACGGATAGGGAGGGGGAGCAGGTCTATTACAATGACCCTGTGAGCCTGAGCCCGGCTTTGCTTTAGTGAAAGAGTGATGAAAACACTTTAAACAGTTGCCAACAGCTCAGTAGAAAATATTTGACAACTTACCTCCATCAACAAGCAAGTGTCAAAGGTTAAATCACACACAACTCAAGGGCTGGGAAAAGGATATGCTTATGTCATGAACTTTCTTTGTTCCAGGCCTGTCCTGTGTCAACAAGGAGACACAGTCTCGTTCCCTGGCTGGAGTCACAGGACAATAGAGACCAATCCCTGCTTTGTTCATGAGTGGCAAATCCCCTTCTAAGCATTTGTGGTTTGCTTCTAGTTTCATGGACGTCTTCACAGTTCATTACCGTCTTCTAAATAGCCTTGTGCTGAGGACACTATGGTTGATGGCCTTTCTACTTCTTTATTCAGATTCTTGAGATCTGATATATAAAGCTTTCTGTGGAAGGAGGAAAACTGTGAGGATTTGTATTTGTGTTTATTTACTTTCTTGTATTTATTTGAAAATTAGTGTGCACCTTTTCTAATTTGGTAGAATAGTTGGGAAGCCAGGGAGAGATACTGTACTCACATCCTGTGGTGTTCAGACCCTCTAGGGTTAGGACAGCAAGACCTTTATGCACTAGCATTCTGTGCCTTTCAAAAAGACTATGACAAAAGGTCAGAATCAAATTATTGATCAGTTTCAGAAAAAATAATTGAAAATTGTGAGGAAAAGACGATATATCTAGGGAACAATGAAAAACTGTTGTCATGGAGGTGAACCAGTGCGCCATTGAAAGAAAGCTAGTAGTACTATGGAAAACTGCCGCTTTTTTTGGTGGGCAAAAGTCAAGGTCCCTTCTCCAGGGTCTCCTTTGAGAATCTAGTGAGAGGTATGGAGTACTGGCTTGCTCTATCCTCTCTGTACATGTTGAAAGATCAGAGATTCCTTGATGTCCATGCACAGAATTCCTACAGGCTCACAGGCCTCAAGGAAGGGCCTTGATGTGGGTCTGGAGGGCAGAGGGCTACAGTAAAGTCAGGCCCACATTCCTGCACAGTATTTCTGGAGCTAAACTAAAAGTCAGTACAGTAGATATTAGATAAGATCAGGTTTAGGTAATTACACCTAATTTACATTGAAAGGTTTTCTAGAAGATTCTAGATGCTCTTCTACGGTATTGACTGAGCAAAACTGACCCTTTTAACCTTTACATTTGCTATGTTTCTGGTGGAAATGTTACACATCCATCAATTACTAGATTCTGTTTATACATACTTAGTATCATACAAGCTGAAACACAACTTGCATACTTTTGTATTTCTGGGCCAGAGAACGTTTGCCTAAATCTACAGATATGCACTTTCCTTCTCATTGCTAGGTTAAGAATATGCTTAGTTTGGAAGCAGATACATGAAGAATGACTGAGTAAGCTATCATGATCTTACACCATGAAATATTTGCATCACTAAAAAAATTGCATTGTTTAATTTCATTGGGGCTCATTGACCATGTGATCAATTTTTCAGGTAGAATTATGCTTAGTGTAGATAATCTCCAAATAAAATTTTGATTTTTTATTATTTTAAAACTACTTCTTACGGTCTTATCTGATGCTCTTAACATGACGCATATTTTTATTGAACTATTTTAAATAATTATTCTCCAATGTAATTGGCACCATTTGAAATAACATTTTAAAATATATATTTTAAAGTATTATTCTGTAGACTAACAGCCTATAGTGTTCTATAGGTTAACTCTGACAGAGTGTGTGTACAAAATATTTAAGAAGTCCTAACAAAGAGATGACAGAAATCATTTTTCCTTCATGCAATGAGTGTTATTCATGCTTAATGGGTTGGCTGCAGCCACTGTGAAGGTCCCAGTGGGCTTTCATGGATAGAAAGCAGTTGAAGACATCCTGCCACTAGCAAAGAATTCTACAACATGTTCACATTAGAAGCCTGTCTGATTTGGCTGCTGGAATACAGCTACAAGTCTTTTTATGAGATAGTCCTCAGAGGGCTTGGAGGACCCAGAGACTTCCTCAGTTTTATAAGGCTAGAGGTCCTTTTCTGCCAAGTGGGTACTAAGTGTTGAAAAGAGTCTTGGAGGGCCAGGGATTTAGCTCAGTCGTTCCAGCGCCTGACTTGCAAATGCAAGGGGCTGGGTTTGATCCCCAGTAACCACATATAACAATACTGGGTATGGAAAGGCACACCCACCAGCAATCAGAACCACATACCACAGTGCTGGGTATGGTGGTTCACACCTGTAGTCCCAGCACTAGGGAGGCAGAGGCAGGAGGATTGGTGTGTGTTCAAGGCTAAGCTCAGGGCCAGCCTGAACTACAAAAAGTGAGACCCAAAAAAAAGAGTCTTGGAACACAGACTGATTTTTTTGTTGTTTCTTGATTTACCACAGCATACATATATGGCAGGGCTTGGCTGCTGAGGAAAAGAATCTCTGGCTTTGATCTGCCTTTGATTATACTTTTCCAAAAAACTTGACATCTTTGAGCAGATCGCCTTTTGTTAGTTTCCCCCAGGTATTTTTTTTTTCCTTTTGGTGTCAGCATTAAACAGTGTAGTATTTTCCACAGGTATTTGGTTTTATTTTCATTCACTGTCCATCTTGTAGCTGACTTCTTTCCTCTTTCACACTGTTTGACAGTGAGGAGTTAAACTTGTTAACTTCCCATAGCAACAATTTCATGGCATAACTATTGTACTTTGATTCCATCCCTAGAAGGCAACACAGTGAGGAGAGTGAGCTATGAAGACAACTTGGGTTCAGATTCGCTACTTTACCCACCGCATGACCATGGGTATGTTAACTTTTCAGCTTCCTTCTTAATCCTTGAAGGGGAATCTGTGATGACCTGAGACAAAGATGCAAAGCACATAAGCAACGTTGGAGTACAGGGAGGATCGGAGGTTTTAGACAATGCTCCTGGCCTTATTGTATTTTCATAGATTACTTTCTTTGTTGCATGAACTTTTACTTGTTAAAGTTTGCTACTGTGTAGAATAATTTTTTAAATAATTTTCCTAAGTTCCATATGGGCTCCTGATAACAGTGTGAAGGGTATCTTTGGAGAGAATGGAATTGGAAGAGGAGTGCAATGTAAGAATAGTTTATTTGATAAAAAGTAACAATTGAAAGGGTAGCAGTAGGAGTATACAGGAAGAGAGATATTTATGAGATAAATCTATGGGATCTGGTGACACATTTACAAGAAAGGCAAATAGTAGGAAATCTTGGATGAGTGCAGTTAGCTATCTGGGCAAATGATGATCCCACTAATCTAGACCAGGAAACCAAGAAGCTTCATGGAGGTGGAGGGGGAGTTGAGAAATAAAGACTTTAAGTCTTGGCCACCATGAGTTTGAGGTTTGTTTGTGACATAATTTAGTGAAGTCTAGCAAAACCACTGAAAATAAGTGTCTGGGGTTCAGGAGAGATTATGAAGCTGGATACTTTGGTTTGCGATTTAGTGAAGTTTACATTTTTAGTTTAAGCCATGATGAGAGGCAAAACTGCGCTGTGTTAAGTGAAGGCCATAGGGGTTTTAGGGGGTGAGCTGCAAGACAAAGCTTACGGGGCACTCACCTGTTTCCAGCACCTAGCCTCATCCGGCAAAGGGACACACAGTGTGCATCTGCTTTATGACATATTAAATGAAGAACTGAAGGAATAAATAGAAAAGGGCCTGCAGGAAACCGGGAGGGCACAGTGGGAAAGAGAATAGAGAACTGGGGCAGAACGACTTAGAAAATGAGGCAGACTTCAAGGACGAGAGCCCCAAAGTGAACCCTTAGGGGACATCGCAGAACATCAGAGACAGAGAGCTGGAGCCTTAACGTCAGAACCAGGGCTGAGAAAGACCCCCGAAGTCTACAAATGCAGAGTCCAGTTACACACATGTAAGCCAGAACTCAGGAAGCTCAGGCAGAGGATCTACACGAGTTTGAGGCCAGCCAGAGCTACATAGTAAGTTTAAATTCAGCCTGGAATATATAGTAAGAACTTGTTTCCAAACATAAACAATATAAATTAGAATTAAATCTCACTGGTACTTGCTAGGGAGATATGTAAAATGCTAGGTTATATTTGGAAAATCAACCTGATTTAATCACATTCCTGGGAGTTCATAGTATGCTGAAAGTTTACTATAAATTAATATTGGAGCCTGACTGCCACGGTATGTAATTAAGTGATGTTAATAAAAAAATCCAGTGTGCAAATATGGGAATAAAAATACCTTAGTTAAGGCCACAGTTTAGAGTAATGTACTTCTGGGGGCTGGTGAGTGATAAAACTATGGCATAGGAGGAATACAGGCAACGTAATGAGCAAGGAACCAGATGTCATGTCATTCTTTTGGAAATTCGCTGGAGAAGGGAAGTAACACCTCCTCTCCTCAGGTAGAAGATCCATCTTGTTTTGTGCAGTCCTTCCTAGACCAAAGAGAAGAAGAGCAGAAGGCACAGACACAGAGGTCCAGCTCACTTAACAAAGTGATTTTCTACACTTAGGTCTTGAATTAGCTGTTCATGGAGAAAACAGTGAATTTTCCTCTTTATTTCTTCATTGAAATTTGAGGAGCTGCTGCCAGTAATCCTTCAGCAGTAAGAATGTAACAGTGAGCTAGAGATGCACGGCCCCTACACTCGTGAGGCTTATAGGTCTGGATTCATTTACTTTCAAGCGTTTATTAAGGCCATGCTGTGGGACAGGCTCTGTTCTATACCTGCACACAAACGGTGTCCAAAGCCTTTTTTCTCATGGTCTTTACAGTCTGTGGGGAAAGAATACATGAGGAAAATAAGTATATAATTACAAGTACTTTAACAGATGAGTTAGTCACTTATGCTCTGTATATGAATAGAATTGGAAAGGCAGGGGAAAGGATCAGGGAGGCTAATGTAATATGGTATAATAAGGTCAGGAAAGAGGTCTCCAAGAAGGTAATAGGTATGTCAGACCTGCAGGTAGGCAAGTTGCAGATAGTTATGGACAGACAAGCATGCAAGGATGCATTCAAGGGACTAAGGAAAGACCAGAGGCCTAGCGCAAGGCAGGAGACAGGCGGGAGTGAGTTTAGTGAGGGGCTGACAGTCATCCAGACAAGGCATGAGAATATTTGCTAAACTGGTTTCATTTTAAACACAATGGGAAGCCAAGTGTGGTGGTGCATGCCCATAATCCTAGCACGTGGGAGGCTGAGGCAGGAGCATCAGGGTCACTGTGAGTTGGAGGCTGGCCTACATTACATAACAGACACATGAAAGGGAAAGGAAACCTGTGGATTCTGTGTGGAGGAGGGAAAATACACTAGAGAGATGTGAAAAAAAATAAGGATCCTATTTTGTCAGTCTTTGGTCCAGATGGGAGATGTGTTTTGAGAGACACAGAGGCAGTGGAGACGGAAGCGCCTAGGTGAAGTCAAAGTGAGTGCGAGTAGATTTCTCAGTACTTGGTGAGTTGATTGAAATACACAGATTTTTCACTGGGGAGGGAGCAAGTGGAGGGCGACTGGATGGACTGGGACAGGCCCAGAAAAGGACCTCTGAGAAGTGCCACGTTTGCAGGTAGAGGGAAGTTGGTCATGACTGTGGGAGGAGGGTGTGTGAAGCGTGCAGGGATGCAGATCGCCCAGTGTATTTACGTTGCATGAAGGTCAGAATCACTTCACAGCCCTTGGGATAGCTCGATTCCATCATGTTCAGGGGGAGCCAAGTGACTTGGCTGTTCCTCCTGCCAGCTTCACCCTTTTATCAGGAATGGAAGGAGATTTGAAGCTCAAATATGATGCTTCCCTTTTGTCAACAGGAAAACCGTGTGGTGCTGACTCTTCAGTACTTTTCTTTTTGAAGAAGTTCAGAATCCTTGTTAGCTAGGTTGATTCAAATTAGAGATTTTAAAAAGCTGTTTTCAGGTTGAGATCGATGCTTTTGTTTTTAATGTTTTATTTCTTCTCTTATCACTTCATTCTTTTTTTTAGAAAGAAGGATAATCTCAGAAATCCCTTCCTGTAAAGCAGATCTTGAGTTTGTTCCCGTGTAATCCAAGACAATGCATTGGAGTATATGGTGAACATATTTGTTCCACACAATTATAAGTGTGTCTCAAACCAGAAATTGCCTAGGTGTTGTTAAAGAACAGGATTTTTTGATAAGATTAGGTGGATCTGAGAGATTATTAAGTGAGAAGAAATATGATGAGCATTTCTAAGACTCAGGGTATAAACTCTGGCAAGTATGATTAAATACAAATAGGTCTTTCAAACTTAAAAAAGAGAGAAAGATTAGCTACTGACTCACCCTGCCCCCATGATGGAGATCAAACCCAGGACCTTCATGTGGTAAGAGTGAGCTTTGTCGCCACCACAGGTTCACCACTGAACCAAGTGACTCACGTCTCCTTTCCTGGCCCACCCAGTCAGGTTGCTTTACACAATCTCTTCATTCATGATTTCTCCCACTTAGTCCAACAATGTCACCTACCACTGTATTTCACATCATCTGATATGTGTGCAAATGACATAGGATCCTACTTTTTTCTCTCTTTAGTGGTTCTGTCCTAATGCCCCCACCCTCTCATTTTTTGAGACAGGGTTTTGCTTTTTAGTTCAGGCTGGCCCTGAGCTCAGCCTTGAACTCACAGCAATCCTCCTGCCTCTGCCTCCTGAGTACTGGGATTTTAGGTGTGAGCCACCACACCTGGCACTGTGGAATGTGGTACTGATTGCTGGTGGGCTGAATCTCCATGCCCGGCATTGTTGTATGTGGTTACTGGGGATCGAACCTGATCCCTTGCAGTTGTAAGGCAGGCACCAGAACCACTGAGCTAAACCCTCAGCCCCTTATCCCCCTTTTGAACTCCAAATCCTGCACTAAATCAACATGTACATGAGTTTTTTAAAAAATCCTATCCTTTTAGGCTACTAGTTAGGAACTTTGTAGGTCCTAAACAATCTTGTCAGTTTATTTTTTCCCTTCATTGTCCTGTAAACTGGATTGCCACCTTTCCCCTTCCTGATTCCTGGAATACCTGACTCTTCTCAGTTTATCCTTCTTTGAAGACCAGAATTGAGGTCCTGGGAACATTCCCTGTAGGTAACCCACCATCGGTCACTTTCTCCTTGACATTATTATACGCCTTCCACCTTTGCAGGATCTTCTATCTTTGCCCAGGATCTTGCACCTGAGTAATTCTTCTCCATGGTGACAGAAACTTCCTTCTGTTTTCTTCAAACTTTCTCCATTCAGAGCACCTCAGAGCCTGGCTTGAGGTCAGTGGGATCTTTGAAGTCACCTATGCATAGATTTCAGGTATTTCCAGTAAGAAAAATATAAAAGCCAATT
>PVIR01032122.1:0-18894 GCA_004026965.1 Petromus typicus
CCAGCTCACTTCTGTATCCTGATCCTACTTAAAAACTGCCTTTCAGAATAGCCCGAAGCAGTTGAAACTATTTGGCATTTTTGCTTGTGGGTTATTTATAAACCCTAATTGTGGACCAACAAATCAGCAAAGCAGGGAAAGCGCTAATTATCTTGGATTTGGGAGGAGGCAGGAGGCTGGAGGACAGCTGGAGCAGCACAGAGGAATGGCTCTTAGGCCACTGGCGAATCAGAAGTTGGACACCCACAAAGGAAGCTGTCATCTCTCCAGGAAAGGAGTGGTCCTCTCAGGAGAAATGTAAAGGTTACTCATGGGGACACTTCTATTCATTATGAGAGCTTCCTTCATAGCCACCAAGCTTAAGACGTGTTCTTCCTACTGGGAGTGCATTACACTATTACCTAAGCCATGAAGTTTCTATATGTAAATAATAACTGTGTAAAGAGTTAATCTTTTCCATGCAACTTGGTTAGTCTTACAAACTTGCCTCACTTGGGACACTTCTTACTAAGACAGAATTTTAATGCAATCCTCCCAGAATGGCAGTAACTTCTGTATAAGGGCCTCTTCTCAGGGACAACTGGACTGGACCGCCACCCCTGCCCCTCCAGAGAGCAGATGACCTGGTCCATCAGAGGCACCATTCATCCTAAACACAGTGATGCCTCTGATATTTTTTGTGCTAGTGTCTGTGATATGTCAGCTCTCCACTTTTCCAAGGCAGAGATTTTTATAAACAAGCAACCCTTGCATATCTGACTATGGTATAGAATAAGGATGGAACATTAGTAGAATTTCTCAAGTCCTCACTGGATAGAATGCTCAGTCATGTGCTGTAGGCAAAGTGTGAATAAAGACAAAGGAACTCTTTCAATCACAAGAAGCTTAGAGAAATGAGGACAAGGAAGAGAACATAAAAGATGTAAAGGCTTATGTCTAGATGTTCTCCCAAAACCTTATGTGGTCACAGGTAGGGCTTTTCAGAGGCAGCTAGATCTACACTTTGTGATGCTGGGATCATGGATGTGTGATTGCTAAATTAGTCTGCTGATTGGCTAGGCACAGTCCTGGGAGTGGACAATAGAAAGGCCTCGTGGGTGTGAGTCCTACCCGCCCTAAGCGTGGATAGCCTAGACAGAATACAACAGACACACAGTGAGCTCCTGGGGCTGCTTGGCACTGCTTACTATCTCACTACTCTGCTGCCTTCTGCCTGCCATGAACTGCTTCTCTTCTTCAATGCCCCTCTGCCACGCTGACCTGCCTGGGAACCAGCAAACAATGAACTGAAACCTCTACAAACTGTGAGCCAATTAACCTTTTGAGTGTCAGGTATTTTGCCTCAGGGACTAGAAAAGCAACAAAGAAAAAAGTAATTTTTTTTTTCCCTATAAACCATCTCTATTTTCAAGACAGTATTTTGGTTATTCTGCTAAGGAACACCATGACTAGTAGTTATTTCTTGGAGTCACAATCACGCAGCAGACCAGTCTTGACATGAACAGAGAACAGAACGTCTTAAGAAAATGTTTCTCCTCTTTTCTTCTCCATGAACTCAAATAGGAGGATAAGAGAACAGCAGGTATAAAAGCCTGAGTGGGAAGGAGGAATAGGAACAAGCCTTAGGGCATCTGAATAATTTCCTAGAACAAACCCAATGACCATGCAAGGGGAGGAAAAATAATATCTGCATCAGGGTTTTTCTAAGGAAATTAGGATCATTACTAAGTGTTGGCAGGAGAGGCAACATTTTACGGAGGATAAAACTGAAGATATAAACAATTAATAGACTTGATCATGGTCATGAAAGGGGCAAGTGACAAAAAGGGATGACATCACACACCCTGTGAGTCACAGGTCAGCTGCCAGTCTGCACGAGAGGACGGGAACACGAGAGGATGAACACCTCAGTGGAAACAGCAGCCTTGTCTCAGGGCAGAGCGCTGTGCTCCTTACCGTGAGGTGCCATTCCTGTGGGGAAGAAGCTGTCTCTGCAGGGGAGTACTGACCATAGCAGGGAAGAGCCAGGGGTTTAAGTGTAATAGGAAGCAAGAGTGTTGGCGACCTTCTGGGGGCCACATGGGCATAGAGTGATGGTACTATGAAGCGACAGAAGAGACACTAACTCCAAGGTTTGAGCCAGCCTGGAAGGCAAAGGAAAGATACATTTCCATAAAGCAACAACATGTTCTCCTAGGAAGGATTTGAACACTGGATACATTTAGTTTGTTCTCTTTACCTATCCAAGAAGCTCCAGCTAATAACCTCTCCCTTTCTCAAGGCATCGACACTTCAGGTAGTGTCACAATGCCACACCATAGATTAGGGGCTCAAGGTGAGAATAAACTGCTAATACATATAGTTATGCTCACATCTTTGAAGAGATTTGAAGGAAAAATAGGCAAATGGCATTATTCTGAGACAAGACTTGTATAAATTCTCTGCCTTAGGAAAGGAACAGCCTCTCATGGTCTTAGGTAGGGCTTTTCCAGAGGCAGCTGAATCTAGAGTGTCTGATCGATTCATGGTGCAGAGCTAGGCCTGAGGATACTAGGACTAAGGTTGTGAATGCTAATAGTCCTCAGTTGTCTGGATAAGATAAAAGGGGCAGAAAGACTTGTTAAAATACTTGCAGCTCTTAGTATCCGGCTACCATCAACTGTTTCTCCTCTGTAAGGCCTGTCTGCTGTGCCGCCCTGCCTTGGAGCCAGCTGACTAAGGACTGAAACCTTTATGAACTATAGGAAAATAAACCTTTCTCCCTTTCACTTTTGGTGTTGGATATTTTGTCTTAGCAATGAGAAAAAAAAAATACCCAGGACAGTGCTTTTTTTGTATAGTTGATATTGTGAAATTGAAAATATTTAAAAGGAAAGAGGGTGTAGGGGTAAATAATGAGGGGTAAAAAGAATGTGACAGTAATAAAGAAAAAAGGAAACAAAGATTATATATATAGTGGGTGGGGGTTTGCAGGGCAGGGGGAAAGAGGAAAAATGAGAATCAAGTCATGTCATATTCTGGTACAAACTCTCAATGTTGTATGTGATGATGGCGTGTATTCATAATGTATCTGTAAAGATTTAAATTAAAAAACAATTAAAAAAGGAAAAAAGACAAAGAAAAATAGAGAAAAAGAAGGCTGATGGAAAAGCCTTCATTTTAGAGGGTCCTAAGCTTCCAGACATCTTCAGCTCACAGCACAGAGCTAGTATGGCCCAGACTAGGTCCAAGGCAAGGAATGGTTATCAGAACATTTCTAAGGAGGTGTAATTCAGGGTTTTCATACAGGATGCAGGAGACGATGGAGATGATAACACATAAAACAGCACAGACCACAAAACAGCCATCATCCAAAACGTTTGTCCCTCATCCTTCCCTCAAGGGCTAAAGATTTCCAGCTGGGTAATGGCCTGAAATAAGACTGACAAGCTGGTGATCAGAAGGGCATTATGCAGTATGGGGGTTTACAATGCATAAAATGTTTACTTTCCATCAGTGGCATTCCTAGCAACTCAAGGCAGAAACTGTTGCCTCTTTCCACTTTCTGCAGCAAACACAGAGATAGTATAGGCTTATCCCAGGGCTGTGGGCTATTGCTATCAGCTTCCTTTCAGTTACCCATCCACCAACTCCTGAGGTATCAGGAACCAAAAGAGCTTTCCAACTATCTTGTCTCTGCATTAATGCATGATACAATACTATAGTATAAAGTACAGACATTATAGTACAATTCTTTTCAGAAACAGCTTCCTAAAATACACTTTGTTATTCTGAAGGTCAAATCATGTCTCTGTTCATAAAAGAGTGACAAGAAATCTCTTCTGTTATGTCATAGACCATCTTTGAAAGCAGAGCTACCCAGAACTGTCTCTCTCCTTGATAGCCTCCCTCTGCTCAAATCCTCTAACATCCCATCACTTCCAGGAGGGTGAAATCCAAGGGTGCTTGTCCCAGAATAGGCAACATGCCTTCTTGAGAAGGCTGAGATGGTCTGGAGCAGTGATGATGAACTTTTTAGAGCGCTCAGTGATAACAAACAGCGGCCGGGCCACACACTGTAAGTTCACTACCACTGTCTTTATTTATCTATCCAGCTCCTTCCACATATTCCAGACCTAAGTCTTCCATCCTTCTGCTGTTCCACTCTCTCCTGAAGTTTCCTGAGGCCAGGTCATGGGTCTCATTTCACAGGGACACGTTTCTCAGAGCCAGACGTGCTGTATTCTTAATTTAATATTTAATTCAAATCTATTCTTATATTAATTCTGCCTTAGTCACTTGCCATTTATAAACCTCTGCCTTTTCTTATTAGTCACCTTTTCACATTTTTATCTTATTTATTCTAAAAGTATGAAACTACCTTTCTAACTGCTCCTGTTTGCATCAGCACATACACATGCTTAGGCTATTGCTCGTCAGCCTGAAAAGTTTGTACAACCTGGGAGCTGGTCTTCAGGTTGTAGATTCTGGGTGTAGTATTCCACACCAGGGCCAGCATTTCTAACACAGTTCTCACCTGTCGGCACACCACACCAGATTCTTGTTTCCTGTTTTGTTGTTGCACCACAGACTAACAGATTTTTAGTCTCATGCAGTTCACACAACAGGGAAGCCAGAAAAAGGTCTTTGGACTTTTTCTACATCAGGGCTACTTTCTTTCAGGAAGAACCAGATCTTTTAATTCTTCATGATCCTCCAGCCTCAGGAGACAGCTGTATACGATGGGTATCTGGGAAGTGTCTGCCTGTCACGACATTGCTCCAAAGTCAGCACACGAGCTGCTTCTATACTGTGAACTCTTCACACCTGTCTCCTTCATGGGAATCTTCCTTAAAATTTTGATTTGAAATCACTTTCAAAGGCAGAAACATTCGATCCCATTTGGCTTTAGTTATTCCATCTCTAGGAAAATATGAGTTGCAACTTTTTTTCCCCCAAATATTTGGTGCTTAGAAAACCCATTAAATTCTTAGAAGGTACATTTCAGATATGCACACTGCAGATAATGGGTTTGTATAAAAAGTGCACAAGTCATTTATAAAATTAAAAACATTGTGAGAAAATGAGGTACCTATTGTGCAGACATGATTCCATCTATGTGTGTATTCACTTGTCTGTGCAGTCACATATTTTTAGCTTTTTAGGCAGGGACTCTTTCTTTAAGGTCTTGGGAATGAGAGTTGCAAAGAGCTCTCCTCATCTTTCACAGAGGAGGAAATGAAGCCAATGAGGTTCAAATCAACTGAGAGGTCACAGGTGGGCAGGGGAGAGGTAGGGAGAGAGTCCAGGACACCTGCTGGGGGAGCAGCTCTTCCTGTAGCAAGCAGAAGGTATGTAGGGGTGTTAAGTCATCATCACTGACCTCATGTATTAGAAGAACATGGAATTCGCTGCATGTATTCTCCACTCTGCTGTAATGAAAGCCCACGTGGGTGAGCAGAGGAACCCAGAAACCTACACGGTTTGCCAGGAACAAGTCTGCTGACATGTCCAGTGCCGTGTGTCTCACAGGCCAACAGTCTTGGGGTACTTCTTGCATCCCATGTAGACAGGAAGTAATAAGCTCACACTGCTTTTTCATGTACTGCTCTGATTATAGCAGTACTCTGATGATAGTCTAGGCCTGGCTTTCTATAAGTGCAACTCTGCTTTCACAGAATTGTTTGAATTTCAAAATAAATTACATTTAATTCAAGGGAACATTTAAATCTAACTTTGATATTTCAGTAATTCCCATCAAAGCTTCAAGTTCAAGTACACACATACTGTGAACTGACAATTTAAATTGGAATAGAAGGGTAATTTTTAAATTTGCTTATTTTCTTGATTGCTAAGAACACTAGTTCCTACACAATTTGGGAAACCTGGAAAACCTGAAAATGAAATGGTGCAGGGTGGGAAACTAGAGGAGAGCTTCTGGGTTAATTCAGGAAGTTGAGAATTTGTTTTTATGCTGTGGACACCAGCTAATCACTATTATTTGTCTTAATTCCTCAAAAATGATAGTGTAAGGGCCAGTCTTAAGCATTTGAGTTCTAAAATTGCAAAGTACATATCCCCTGAATATGGGGATAGAAGCACACACCCAACTTTTCCCAGGGTTTCCTCAAACTCATGGGGCTGCAATGCATGCAGGATGGCGGGTTTACCATTCTCAATCTCATAGTCAGCGAAGGCAAGTTCAGAGCCTTTGTTGGTGATCAGCAGCTCCCCATTGAGTGTGAAGATCATTGAGGCATCATCCAGGTTAATCATACATCCAACCACATCTCCTGGCTGCCAGGTTCTCCCAAAATACCCACTTCCTTGATGCCAACGCTGGCCCTGCAAAACAAGATGCTAAGTCTTAAAAAATTGAAGGCCTAGAAGGTGAAGAAATTAATAGAGCAGCAATATCAACTGGCAGTGGTACATACTTTCTACCAGGACTCACCTCTTTCCCATGGGTATTTTAAGGGGACGAGGTCGACCTTATAGGTGAATGAAACCAAGAGACACAGGCTGATCAGGAGAGCCTGAGTCTCCTGATCTCAGTCTGCTATTATAACTAACCAGATTCTCTCTAAGACAAACTGGTAGATTCCAAAAATAGTGGCTGCATAGAGATCAGTGAATTGCCTCTGGAATGGAATCAATGGGAACGGGTGAAGGAATAGACATGTAGGTGTTTATAGAAAGGATTTGGATTTATAGTCCTTTCTTCCTCCAGAGAAAAGAAACAGTCTGACTGTTCACTTGGTGTCTATGGGCCAGTGGTGGTGGCCACTCAATTTGAAGCCTGAGTTCCAGACACTCGGGGCTTCCAGCCTCTGGGAAATGTGTGGAGAGGGAACACTTGGAGCAGACGGGGATGCTACGGACTCACCCTGCTGCCTTCAAACACAAACGCTTGGTCGTCAGCCCCCAGCTCAATGTCTGGCCGGCAGCCGGGCCTGGCCCAGCCAACACGCATGTCTCCTCCAGTCACTGCTTCAAACTCGAAATACCACTTTCCAGATCTCACTGCATAGGAGCGCTCTACCCGGAAGAATCGAATCTTGTCTATACTGACTTTCTCTACAGCCGGATCAGCTATTGTGAGAAGAAAGGTGAGTTGAAGGTGTGGAGGGAAATAAAGGACAGACTTTTAATAATTAGGTAGCATTCTTCAAAAGAACTTGATGATAAAAACGAAGATGGCCACAGATCTCCCACCATCCAACATAGCATTCTGCTTATACCATATCCATCATCATCATTATCTTCATCATCACAACAATATAAGCTGCTATCTAATGAGAAATAACTTTATAGTAGATCTTTCAGAGACCTTAAGTCACAACAGTCTATGGATTCAGGATGGAAAAGGCTCAAAAATTTTAAATCACTTGTTCAAAGTTACAGAGCCATTAAACTGAGGGTGAAGGACTTGAACCCAGATTTCACTGCAAAGCCTTCCCATGAACTACTTACAGCACACCTGTGGCCTGTGGCACTTCTTGAGGTAAAGGACAAGGATGTATTTATCAATTATAAACTAGTGGTTTTTTGATTTCCACAAACTACAGTATATGATTTTATTTATAAAATTCAGCACATTCTTTTTCATTGCCCAGGTCCAACTTCAGCTCTTACTTTTCAAAGGTCTTTGAAAGTGTACTCAGGCAAAGTATTACTAAGTATTTAAGTTGAAATCCCATCAACATTATGAAAAAGGGTTAAAAAGCTGGTGGTTTTAATTGTTAGAATTTAACTTGGGCCTAGGATTTCCTGATCAAAAAGTGAGCTGTTGTTTACATGCAAGGAGCATAAAAGAAATAAAAGTGTCTTGTAACCAGTTGTCCTGAAAATATCAGCTTCTCTAGAAGATGAGTTCGTTGTGAAGTTGGGTCAGAGATGTGCTCACCACAGAAACACGTGCAAATGGGCAATGCTTTACATCAAGTGGGATCCCTTCCACATATGTTTTAAAACTCACACATTTTAAAAAGCCCTATTTCTAAAAGTACAAGTTAGACCTATTTAAAATTAGCATTTCACCAGAATAGATCTGGCTAGTAAACCAAGGTTAGGATGAGGGAACCCTCTCATCTCATTACCAAGTTCTTGATCTGATGACTCGATATTATACCCATAACCAACAAATGTCCGGATAGCTTCACGCAGGCTGTCCCTGTTTGACTTCTTGGTACGTTCATCAAGCAATGCATATGGCACCAGACGAGGATTTCTTTTGTTTTTCAAATCCTATGTAAAGCCAGAGGAAAAAAGTGCTACGAAAACACATTGCAACTTTACAAATAGCTTGTCCTACTCACACTGTGAGTAGGAACAGTAGGCACTGTTCCTAGCTGCCTCTTGCTAGTCTATTAGTTCTTCCCTAAGTGTCTTGACTTTCTTATTTGCTACTTTTCTCTGGGATAAAATTAGTATAAATGGAAAAATTTTACTAATGTTCAAAGCTGACATTAAAAAATGCATTTTAATAAAGCCAGCATGCAAATAAAAAGATGTGTCATGAAATCAGTTAGAAACTTCCATTCCCAAGGCAAGGCAGATGGGATATGCATAATATTCTCCTATGGAAACTCATGCTGCCGCTCAAATATGAGAGCCTCCTCCATACAATAGCCTCTTAAGCTGCCTTCACAGAGAAACATCAGAAAAGGTATTGTGGCCAGAAAGCGTTTCTTTCATTGTAAAAGGCATGCATCTGAAATAGAGTCCTTGTTAGTACCTTTAAGGGACTAAGAGACAGCAAGGACAACTGCAAAAAAGTTACCCAAAACTCTAATTATGAAATGGTATTTGAATCACCCTCGATGGTTTCCATAGTTGTAAACTCCTTGGGCTATAAACATGTGCAGGTTTACAAGCTCAGATACGAATGAACTCATGTGTGTACAGATACGCTTGAAACTTTCCTGATATTAACCCTGCCACTGGTGATAACTAGGATGAGGAAAGTCTTTTAAGGAAAGAAGTATGTCAGAGACCTGGGGCTGAACACTGGCTCCAATCTCTGTCTGATTCCTTGATTTGCCTTGACTGTTAGGCTGTGTATTTTTAAGAAGCCAGAATCTCTGATCAGGAATCCCTGGCTTCATAGACTGAAGCAAGGAGATACAGACTTCTGGGCAGGGTGGTTTGTTCCTTCCCTAGGAAGCTTTCTCTTTTTCTCATCCTCACCGGAAGGTATTTAGAAGCTATTCTGGAAAAACTGTGTACATATAACTGTAATTTGTGTGACCCTTCTATTAACCTTGGAGAGTGACACAAAAGCTCAACACTCTATATGTGGCATGACAGAGAATGAACTAAGACGCAGCTGGTGGATATCTATACAGAGTGGTACAAATTCTGAGTGAATCCTTAACAGAGAGGTAGGTAAACATTCATTTCTACAAAATTGGAATTCTGCCTAGAGCCAACGTCAATGTGACCATTACAAATTCCATTCAACCTGTGAGTCTATAAATAATAAACACACTGAGGAGTGAGGGATGGAGCCCAAGGGCAACTTACATCTTCCAAAATAACACCCTCCAAAGCAAAAATGGCATTTTGATGGATAATCACATCTCTCAACTTTTCCAGCATATCTGATCTAGTGCCTCTTACCTGTTGAATTCCATAGGTCCACCCTTGTTTTATTCTGTCTTTTGCCCAAACATTGTGTGCGTTTTCTGCCAGCTTATCCACTAAAATTTCTTGAGGAGGTAACAGCTTCACATCAGACAAATCTAAGGGAGCTGGTTTGTAGCCATTCGTCATCATGTAGCTAAAGGATATACAAGGTGATAAATACATTTTAACAGATCTGTGATTTTTCCTTTCCCTAATCTTAGGTCAAGATCACATCGGTAGTCCACTAGGTAACTGAGGCTACAGTCAGAAGTTCTACTTTTTGGTGGCAGAGAGGTGAACTCTATTTCAAATTCATAGAGGAAGCTTCTAATCTACCATTGTTCTAGCCCATGTATTACATGGATTTCACTTATGCTGGGCAAAAGCTTTACCACGAGTTATGTCTCCAGGTCCAGTGGCACAGATTTTGAAGGAGACTGTTGGAGAAAATAGTGTGAGACCAGAGGAATGGAGCATATGAGTGGAGAAGGCTGGGGTACATGACTTTCTGGAATGCAGCTTATCATAACCATGTGGGAATCTGAGTGCAAAGCTGCCCACAGAGGGTGCTGCCCAGTCCTTGGCCAGAACATAAATGTGATGGTCCAGGGACCATTCCATTCAGGATTCTGAACAGCATGAAATTCAAGTATACTGTAGGTCTAGGACACTGTCCTGGATCTGCCTCCCTTGAAATCCTGCTCTCTGGCCAAGTCAGCACACACTAGCCAACTCTCAAATACGCTTTCCTTTGCATCAGAAGTTGTGTGTAAGGAGTGGAGCTTGGAAAATGGGAGCTAAAGACGAAACAGCAAAGATAAGCATTTGATTAAAGCTGGCACTGCCTCAGTTCCAAAGTTACTATGAGTCTGTGTGTGTGTGTGTGTGTGTGTGTGTGTGTGTGTGTGTGTGTATGTGTATATGCACACTCCAAGTTGGCACACAGGGGAACAAGGAGGCACGAGTGGGCAACTTTCAGAACGTGGGAGAAAGTGTGATTTTTGTCTGAATGTAGGGGTGGGAGGGACAGAGATGTAGGACCCAAATGAAATCTTGGCAGAGATATCTTTCCACAAAGGATTTATCTGGCTGGTTCAGTGCCAGAAGAGTGAATTGTCACTATGTCTATGAACCATTTCCAAGCTAACTGCAAACCAAACACAACCAAGTATCACACATCCACCTGAAGTCTCCATACCATCTAGCTCAAAACTAACAACAGTAGTGTTAGGTCCAGATGGACGGAACAAAATGAAGAGAGATCTTGAAATATTTCCCTCTCAGCCTGAACTGCTGTGTATGGAAATGGGAGACCTCAGCTGGTCCACCACGTATCTAGTGCACCCTCTGGCTCTGAACACGGGCCCTCCCCTCTCTCAGCTCAGACACTGAAGCCAAAGCATGAAGTCCTGAGCTGCTACAAAGGCACCTACTTTTTGGGAAGTTTGACCTTCTTGAGCTCTTCCTCAGCAGCTGGGTTAACATGGGCGATGTGGCAGCCCAGGGCCAGGAGAGTTCTGCAACACAAAAGATCAAGAAGACTATTGTCAACTGAAGGTAAAGGATGAGAGGCTGAACCACACCTGAACTGATGAAAATGGACCACAGCCATTCACAGCCCAGGGGTTGGGGAATACTTTCTGGAAAGGAGCAGACAGTATATGTTTTGGACCTTGTAAATTGTATGTTTTGTCACAACTACTTGACTCTGTCATGATAGAGCAAAAACATATTATCTTTTGCTATAGACCACATGTTCATCAACCAATGTGCTTGGCTTTGTTTCAAGAAAATTTATTAAGAGAAACAGGTAGCTAGTTTGGCTGTCTTATGGGCAGTAAGTGACTCACTTGTGACTAGATGAGAGTGAGCACAAGAACACAAAAGAGAAGCTTGTTAATTGTTCCTTTGGGAAACACTGTCCAGTTTACAAATTCACTTTGAAGTCTATCTGGCTTCTAATTTCATTGAACACACAGGATCCTCATACTAAATGCACCAGATGAGCAAATATTTGTTTTGTGTTTATGAATCTTGTGCCTTAAGCAGGGTCTGACACCATGCGGCACAGAGCTCCTTCCTCAAGAAGCATTAATGTAAATGAAGATGTCGCCTGGTGGGGGTGGGTAGGAGAAAGCACTTTCCATACATTGTTCTACCAACAAATGCCAGAAAGCCCTGCACTGACAGAGCACAGGGAAATACAGAGAAGAGCAGACAGGTAACAAACATGAAGGGATTCAGAATGAGAAGGACCAATTCAGGATAATAAAGTCTGAGTCTTACATGGATGGGGTCATAGGGAGCTATAAGTTGTTTTAAAATGGGATTTTAGTGAATCAGACCACATTTCCCACTGGTTTTTTAAAAATGGCTTAGCTGTTTTTGTTTCTTGATTTAATGTGCATTTCAAGAGGTTCTTGTTTCTTTGATTCTGTTTCTCTTTTTTCTGCCTCCCACATCTTTTTCCTGTTCCTAGAAAATAGCAAATGGGCTCTGTAGAAACATGTACACTAAATAATAATAGTGGATTGGTTATTCACTATGCTAAAATCCTCTTGTGACAAGAATAATCGCCATCCCCTCTAATTTATCAGCATGTGTCATGTTTTCAGGCAAGAGAGACGTTATCTTTGCAGTTTAGTTATGATGCACTAAATCATTCACTCTCTGTTTAGTCCAACTTCAATTCAATTAAACACTCACTTTAAGGTTTCAGTTGACATTTGCAGGTTATAATTCTTCTCAGTTTCAGGGAGCTTTGTAAACTCCACAAGGCAGGGGTGTTGTCTTTTATTGTCATCTCGTATCTAGATGACAACATAGGAAAGAATATAATGTAAGTTTTGACAGCTGGCATTGTGCTGGAAAATAGAAAGAAACACACTTCGAAACACAGCCCAGCACATAGCAGGTCAGACAGAGCAGCAACTCACTGGGAGGTGAACAGATGATCTTCTCTCTAGTAACTGATGTTCACAGTCCCCAAGCCACCAATGGGCTTTAGCTCTGCAGATTTATTTTTAGAGAGATGTCTGCACTTAGAACTTTCTTTTCAAGAGAAGCAATTTTACTTACAGCATTCATGCTTCTGCCTATCACTATAATATACTATTAAAACAGGACACTAGTCACTATAATATTACTAAAGGACAGCATTCTTCAGGACACAAAGGACTACAGAAGCCTGACCAGTGTCCAACTGGCCACAGATGTGAACTCCACTTGTAATTTCACATTTTCCAGTTAGCTACACTCAAAAAGCAAAAAGAAATAATGATACTATAATCATTATTAATGATTATAATGATACTAATAATCAGCAATGTATTTTATTTAATCTAGTATATGCAAAATATTATCTTAGTAATTGATACAAGAAATGCTAGGAGATATATGTTTTCATATGAAGTGTGCAAAGTCCAGTGTATATTTTACAGTTACAGCAAATCCAGACTAGCAACTTTTCAAGGCTTAGGAGACACATGTAGCTTGTGGTTATTATCCTGAATAATGTAGATCCAAAGATCAATTTATTCACTTGTTAATTCACTCCTTCATTCAACAGGTACTTATTAAGTCCATGACAGGCACTGAGCTAGACCTCAGGAGTTCAGCAGTAAGCACACATTCAGTGTTAGGCTCTGAAGACAGCAACCCACTGTGGCTGGAAGCAGCATGAAACCTTCACGGGAATAAATGTAGAATCGCAGTTGTGCCGAGTTCTCTAAAGGAGTGCTACGACACAAGCACCGAGCAGGGAGGTGGACATACAGAAGGTGAATCTTTTTCAGTAGCTATATTCACTCATGAGGGTTAGAGTGCAGAAACTTTTTCAGTAGCTATGCAGGGTATGTGTCATGTCAGCGTCAGGGTCACAGGGAGAGTCAGAACTCACCTGTCCTTCTGCCTTCAGACATGACCTTGTACTTACCATAGAACAAAGTCAATTTACATTCCATTTAAAGATACTTTCCAGTGAAAGAAATCCCCTAACCTACTCTGAGTGCCCATTAATCTTAGTGATACATCGGAAAGTCATGGACTCCTGACTGCAGATAAATACCAGGCTGCTGTGACTAGAGTAAAAGGTAGGCAGGTGGCAGGGAGAGGGCTCACGAAGTCCCCATACTCATTCAAGCGTCCAAAGAACCACTTGCAGTGATAGATGATCCAACCCCCACCCTGGGCTCACCACTGAGCCACATACTTTGCCAAAAGTCCAGCCGAGCTCTATTTTATTCATCCCCCAAAGCTCATGGATGTTCTCAGCCAATCTGTCTCGAATCTTCTCTAGGTGAGGTGGCAAAACAACCTAAAAGAAAACAAAGGGGCATGTAAAAGTCAGAACTAGAAGAATGCTGCAATCCATCATAAAATCAGTGCAGGCCCGATGTTCCACTGGAATTCCTGGCACACTATCAAGGAGGGCTGCACTCTGCCACATGCTGCTTCTCTACTCCGTGGGTACCTCTGACCACCCCTTCTAGGTCTTCTCGCAGGCATCCATGTTGCATGTGCTTCACATGCGAAGGGTCTCCTTTTCTTTCTCACTCCCTGCTCTCGTGCTGAAAGACCCACCCACCTCCACCTGATAGTGGTCCCTCCTAATTCAGCACATCTCTGGCCGTGGCCTCCTCCAACTTCAGACCTGTATTTTCATCAAGGTCATCTCAATTTATGTCCAAAGCTGGAATCATCACCTTTTCTTCAAAATATTTTTCTGTTTTTCTCTTTTCATTAAATGGTCCACTAGTTCCTCAAGCTTCAAAGTCATCTTACTTTCTTCCTCCTTACCTGGCCATGCTGTCTCTCTCAATCCATCATGAAATCTATGATGCTTATTTTCTGCATCTTTCTAAAGCATTTTTTCCTCTATATCACATCATTTTTTCCTGAACCACTGCAAGAACTGTATAATTGCTCTTCCAACTCCTCACTAATCTATTCTCCCCATGATGACCTTAGAGACAAATGCACTGCAAGAAAAATAAGAAATCAGGTTTAAAAACCACACTAACACACTGTTCCTGAGTGATCCCCTGAAGTGCTCTTGGCACTCCTAAAACCACGAACAGAATACTTTTCTCTCATGGTCTCACCAAATCATTCTTTCCAAACTTCTTGAAATTCTCACCAGAGATTGCACTGTCTCACAGTTCTCCTCCCATTTATGAACTTTATGCTTATTGGTATTCTGCACGTTTAGTACATATGAATACATCTTCGCAGTACAGTTTGATTACAGATGCCATGGGGAGTTGGTATATGCACATATCACATCATGATTCTTGTTCCACCCACTTTCCCTCTTCTTTTTTCCTCCCTTTTCTCTCTCACTCTTAAAGATGATCTATCTTGTACTTCCTCTCATCTTTTATTTTGCTCCTGAGGGCCTCTCTGACCCAAGTAGCATTTGCATTTTGGATTTCTCAGGTAAGAGAAATTTACATGATATTTAAGCTGTGTGTCTGATTTATTGCACATAACTGCCTCCAGGTGCATCTATTTTCCTACATATGACTTGTTTATCCTATCAGAGCAGTACTTCAGTGTTTTTAACTACCACATTTTTAATCCATTCATCCCACTTCTGAGATTAGCTATTATGAATTGTGCTGCTATGAACATGCACAAGTATGTATCACTTAATACTATGTCTTTAACTCTTGTGGGAAGATATCTTCAAGGGGAAGATTTGGGTCCAATAGGTTTTTTTAATTTTAGTTTTTGAGGAATCTCCATACTGATTCCCATTGTGGTTGTGTTAGTTTACAGTCACACAAATAACACAGAAGGGTTCCTTTTTCCCCTCACCCTTGCCAGCATTTATTATTATTTTTCTTTATGGTGGCTGATCTTTCTGGCATTAAGTGCAATCTCAGTGTTGTTCTAATGATCCATGATGTTGAACATTTTTCATGTATTGGCATTTATAATTCTTCTGAGAAGTATCTACTCATTTTAGTTGCCCACTTTTTTGGGTATTTTATTTTGGGGATTTAATTATTTTGAGTTCTTTGTATATTTTGGATTATTAGTCCCCTGAGAGAGAACTGTCAATCTTTCCCCTATTCTATAGGTTGTCTCTTTACTCCATTGGTTTTATCCTTTGCTATTAGGAAGCTTTGTAATTTATTGTGATCCAATTTGTTGATGATTGGTATTATTTCTTGTTCCAATAAATTTCTGCTCAAAGTCCTTGCCCGTGCCTATGTCTTCAATAGTGTTACCTATTTATCTTCCAGGAGATTGTTTCTGCATGAATATTTAGATATTTTAGTTTGGTACATGGTGATAGATATGTGTCTAGATCCAATCTTCTGAATGTGGATAGCCAGTTTATCCAGCACCAGTTGAAGCTATCTTTCCTCCATTATATGTTTCTAGCCCCTTTGTCAAAGATCAAGTAGGTGAGGTTATTTCTGCATCCTCATTTTGTTTTACTAACCAACATGTCTGTTTCTGTGCCCATATCATACTGTTTTTATCATTGTAGCTTTGTAACATAACTTCACACTACAGATTGGGATGCCCTCTACTTTGCTGTTGTTTCCCAGGGTTGCTTTTGCTATTCTAGGTTTCTTGTGAGATTCCTCAGCTTTTTGTCCTTGAGTTTAGCTCCAGTGTCATTGCCTTTATAAAGCTTCCCTGATGACTTCTAAGGGAGGCCTGTGTTCTCCTGGAAATTTATTCCTATTTTTTCACACATGTGAAAAACTAGGCCCACTTTCCTTTTTATTTTAATTTACTGTTATTACTGTTATTTTCATGTTTTATTGGCTGACAGTCCCTAAGGAGTGGAAGACTCCATATAAAAATGGAGACTTCTCATTTCTTCTGACTCTCAGGGGATGGCTAACTCTGGGCCCACATTTACTTGGCAAATATCAGAAAAAGCCAGGTACCAGCTATCATTTTATAGGGGGACCCTGCATGCTTTTCCTTCTTCGCCTGTAAATCATCTACCTGGCCCTTGAAATCCCAGTTCTTTCACAATGAACACTGATGTTTCACTGTTAAAGTTCTGCTATAAAAATAATCCTAATCTGAAGGAAGTAGGGAGATGCTCATGGAGAAAACACGGTTTTGCAGAAAAAATTGTTTCAAGTTGATGAAGTCTAAGAAGATCACATAGAAAATATTTACATATTATATTCACTATTTGTCTTTTAGTTAAAAGCACTTTTTTTGGCAGTATGGGGACTGAACTTGGGTAGTTAAAAGCAGTTTTTTAAAAAATATCAACTTAATTTAATTATGGAAAAGCCAAAGTTAGGGTAAGGGGTAGAGAGGAGAAAATTATTAGCAAATAAGTTACAACTGTTCTTAGCTTTTTTTTTCTTATTAAGCTTATCTGTTGAAGATAAAGGCTTGGTAGTTGATCACATCCTGAAGGCGATGATTCAATGAAAGGGATATAGTTGACTGTGTAGAAAGAGGCTATCACAAGTAACCCCAAATCATAAATTCAGGGACCTAAAGGGTAACCACCTGTGCAACACAAAAACAGCACTGGCTCCAGCTTCCTGGGACTCTTCAGTTCCCGGGGGAGCTTCTGTGGGCTGGGCTCATCTCCCAAGGCTCAGCAAAGAGCTGGGGTGGGACCTAGCAGAGCATAGTCAGGCTAGGCTGTAAGTGCTCTAGTTAACAATACTTCTCCTGCAGACAAAGGGCCAGTGTGCCCCAGGGAGGCTGGAGTGCGGACTCTGTATCTTTAACTTCTCCTTTGACAGTCATTTCAGAGAATGATTAATTCTAGAAAATTACAAGGTCCTGTTGAAGGGAATAAATGATACTTTTCCCAAAAGAATGTCTCTATAATGTGCCTTGTCTGAGTAGTGCACACATCGCTGAAGATGAGCAGGCAAAGGCAGCCCATTAGGCTCCTGTTTCCCCATGTGGGCATGGCAGCCCTGGTCCATGGGGAAGCTACTTTGGTCCTTGTTGCCTCAGCCTTGTCTTCAAATATGCCATAGTGGAAGGACGATTGTTCTGAAGTGGACATTTGGGAAACAAGTGATGAAGGAGAAAGCATTTTGGAATTCCTATTATCTGCTAAAAGAAGAGCTTCCTAAAAGAATTAAACTGTTCCTTCAAGGAAACTGACTCTTGTCATCAAATGTCAGCAACACACCCAAGCAGACACTGTTACAAGCCATCACAACTCCCATCTCCTTTCCTAAAGGCTCACATAGATTTCCTCAGGGTCCCCTGATTTCCTAGAAGTACAGCTATCCTCCTTTCTTTCCTAGTCAGATGGTATATATGCTTCAAATACTAACTTCTCTGAGTTGCACAACTATGTAAACTCTGACTAATGCATCAAAATCTGTCTTTTACTTTGCTAATCTGTTAGTCTGAGTTTAATTCGTGCACCCCTAGTTACAGAATACAGGTGGGTAGAAGATAAGTATTTCCTGGGCTGGGGAGTTAGCTCAGTGGTTCTGACGCCTGTCTTGCAAGTGCAAGGGCCTGGTTTCGATTCCCCAGTAACCATATAACAATACTGGGCATGGAGACTCACCCTAGCAGCAACCAGTACCACATACCACAGTGCTGGGCGTGGTGGCTCACACCTGTAATCCCAGAACTCATGAGACAGAGGCAGGAGGGTTGCTGTGATGTGAGTTGGAGGCTGAGCTCAGGGCCAGCCTGAACTACAAAGCGAGACCCTATTTCAAAAAAAAAAAAAAAATTCCTTTGTATACTCTAGAATGCACAGGAGCATGATTTTTCAAGTCCTAGGACCAACTCTCGGTCATGAACGCCTCTCAGGTTCCAACTGGACTTTTGTCTGGATTTAAGGATCTGCATGAGAATCTGAAGCAGGCAGAGAAATGCTATAGTTTCGATCTCACAGGGATTTGCAATCACTAACTGCACAAATACATATATAGTTGAATATAACAGGGTCGAGCAGAGAGTGAAGGGAGAAGGGAAGGAGATGGAAAAAGATTTAAGATGCATCATACACATAAAAATTCCCATGATAAGTGAAAACTTTTTTGTCATAAACATGAACTAAAAACAATAATTAAAATGGGGAAAGAGGATCTGGAGACTGAAGGAGAGTGTTGGGAAGGAAAGAGGAATAAAACTAAGCAAGATATGTTGAGTACCTACACCTGCTCCCCAAGAAGAATGCAAACTTCATGTAGTGCTATCATAGACCAGTAAAAAAAGAATATCAGGGGAAATGCGTCATAGACACTTTATAGGCTAACGATCTATTATTCCTATAAATTTTAACCCAAAGTGACTTACAGGTGAGGTCCCATTACATTC
>PVIR01032123.1:0-18911 GCA_004026965.1 Petromus typicus
CGAGCTCAAAGCCAGCCTAAACTACAAAAGTGAGACCCTGTCTCAAAAAAAAAAAAAAAAAAAATATATATATATATATAAACATAATTCAGATAATACTTAAAAAATTGTATGTATTTGCTATTATTGGTAAAAATACATACTGTTAAATAATTTTAAGTATAAAAAATTCAAGTATTGGGCCGGGGAGTTAGCTCAGTGGTTCTGGTGCCTGTCTTGCAAGCGCAAGGGCCCGGGTTCGATTCCCCGGTAACCACATCACAATACTGGGTGTGGAGACCCACACCCAGCAGCAACCAGTACCACATACCACAGTGCCGGGCATGGTGGCTCACGCCTGTAATCCCAGCACCCGGGAGGCAGAGGCAGGAGGATTGTGATGTGAGTTGGAGGCTGAGCTCAGGGCCAGCCTGAACCACAAAGTGAAACCCTGTCTCAAAAAACCTAAAAAAAAAAAAAAAAAAAAAAAAAATCAAGTATTTTTCATTGAAATGTTTTGTTATAATGAAATATCTGTGTCATTTAGTTTCCAGGTTTTTATTAGCAATTTTTTCACTTTTAAACCAATCTTAATCCATCTATATTACATCTGTTTGTGCAAAGCACCACACAGTCAACTGTTGCCAAGATTTTAATATGCTATCACAAACATAGTCAGTAATAGTACTAGATAAAACACTCTACAAATAATGGCATAGATTAACTCCCTGAAAATATAAAAATTGTAAACGTGAGCATAGTATTGGCTTTGTGTACCATGTAATTCAGTATCATAGTGCACTAACTCTTAGTGAAGCATAAATGATGTCACAAACAAGTTAGTCAACTGAATATTTTCACTAAGAACAGCCTTTTCTGACACTCTAAAGCACTGAAAAGACATTCAGATAAGCATGTTTTGTGCAGATTCATAGCCCATGCTTTATGTAGAATTAACTACAAAATCTTAAACATTTTGCCACAGTCTTCCTTCTTTCATCCATTCATTGTTCATGGATTATGAATGGATAGAACCCAATACTGAACTCATTTCTGACATCACACCCATCTCTAAGACAGAGTTGCTGTCCTTGAGGGGGTTGCTGCCAAGGAGTGTGAAACACAAGCATTGCTCATTATTTTATTCCACTTTCTAAATATTTGTTATAGCCACATTAAAAAAATTACTCAAAATTCACAATTTTATTGCAAAAACCTCACAGGCATCAAAGACAGAAATGTTTATCTTACACAAAATTACTATCTCAAAAATACAAAATACACTATGATAGAAGCTTCACTGTTGTAATAGGATAGTGTCTTCTGTTCCAGTTATTTTATTCTGTTTCTCAGTATCCCCATCATTTTCCCTATCCTTTCTTCAAAAATTTAACCTTGTTCAGTTTTTCATTGTTTATTTACATTATAGCACTTGTTTTTTGCAATGGTTAAAAAAATGTAATTAGCAAAATGCTATTATTTTAGGCCTTTTTCCTGGCTATTTTCACACCTGGTCAAAACCTTACTGTGCTAGTTAGCTTTCTGTGTCTGACAAAATATTTAAGATGAACAACTTTATAAAAAGAGGAAATGTTTGGCTTCATATTTTCAGAATATTCTGTCCACAATCTCTTGGCTCTGTTGTCTTTGGGTCATCAGCAAGGTACCACACCACGAAAGGAATATGTGAGAAAGCTACCACCTCTCAGTGAGAAGGAAACAAAAAAGGAGAAAAGAGGAAGAGCCACTTCCCCAATAATCCTTCCAGGGCATAGTTTTTGTAGCCTCGTTTCCTTCCAGACTCCATCTCCTGAAGGTTCCAGCAGTTCACTGTAGAGCCACAGACTAGCGATGAGCCCTTAGGGAGCACGTCATATGCAAACTCTAGCACTTAGTCAGACTCAGAAATCTGTAATGCAGGGCTGGGGATTCAGCTCAGTGGCACTGCCACGTGCCTTGTAAGTACAAGGTTGTGAGTCATCCTTGGTATCTCACACACACACACACACACACACACACACACACACACAGATTGTATTCTACTTATTGAATGTAAAGCTTCTATAATCATAGAGTAGTATATTAAAAAATCATTGAATACATAATCTTGGCATTGAATAACTATGTAACTTTGGAAAAATAACTTCACCTATTTGTGCTTCGGTAAAATTAAAATTAAAATTGTACTTCTCAGGGTTCTTGTGTCAGATGAGTTCTCATAGGTGAGTATGTTATAAAATAATGAACAATACAGTTGTATAACTGTTCTGTTTATATTTCTGTTCTATGTAAAGTTGCAAATATTTTATTTCACTGTATCTGAAGAGTGTTTATCTCTTTCAAATTGTATGAACTTGAGTAAGTAATTAAAAATTATTCAGCCCTAATTTCCTTGTTTGTAAAGTGGATTTAATAACTTTCTATTCTCGATCAAGCAATTAAGATGATAATATAATGGAAGTAATAAATACATATAAACTCTGCTATAAAAATATATGCTTAACCTTAAATTATCCTGATCTTCTGAATAAAAGTATTTTCTCAGTAAAACTGTATTACTCTGGAGAGCTTTACAAAATCAAAGACTAATAAAATTTTAATCCATATTCCATCTTTTCATAGTATTTTAGTTTTTGCTTTTCTTTGTGAAATGGAACCCAGGAGAATTGAAATGTACAGTTTTAGTGCTGGAAGTAGAAAAGCATGTCTATCCAATATATAGTAAAACTAATAAAGAAAATTGTGACCTGAGTATGCTTCTGACATTCTCTGCCTGCTATTTTACTGCCTGGACAGCAGACTTCTGAAAAAGGCCTGTTTGATTATTGCGTCCTACATGTGAGATCACTGCTATTGTGACATTGTAACAATAATATACTAATGTGAGAATTTGGAGAATGTGAAAATTTTGAGACACTGTTGTTTCCAAATGCATGGACAACTATAAAACAGCAATTTAAAATTCAATAATTTTAAGGATTTTGTTTACAGACATTCAATGGGCAGGCAGAGGTTCCCTTAGTTTTAGGAGAGGAACACCTAAGATTCACAGAAATTCAAAGTTATTCTTCATATAGAGGGGACTATACTGAAAAAAATTCATCAATCCAGTCAGAGTAAATAAATCTAAAAAGGAAGTGGAAAGAATCTGCATATATAGTGACTACTGAGAAGGAATGCACACTAAATATCTCCCCTGATAACTTAGATACAAATGTGCCAAAATGCCACAATAAAAAAGTAAAACAAACCCAAATTGTGTTACAGATAATTGCTACAAAAATTCTTCCAATATATCATAACAAAAAAGTTAAAAATAAAGAAATAAGCCAAAAATTATGCAATTCCAAATGATAAAATAATAGTTATCGATGCTAACATCAGAGATATAGTGAAATTTAAGTTCAAATATATGAGACAAAATGAAGAGCTCAGTGATCACATTAAAATTAAGGTGACAATATATCTTTTCATCCCAACTGAGACACTCCTAAGTTGTTATTAATATCTCAGGGACAACAGTTATAAATTGCTATTTTTTTTCCTTTGCTATACTGGGGAGTGAACATACGGCCTCCACAGTGAACCACATCTTCAGCCTTTTTTATTTTAATTTTTTAAAAATATTTTTAGAGAAGATCTGTCATTGAATTGCACAGGTTAAGCTGATATTTACAGTCCTTCTGCCTCAACCTTCAAGAGTACTAAGACTATAGGAATGTGCCATCACACCCAGCTAAACATTTTAACATGAAAAAAAGCAATTAAATATAAATTATGGGAAAAATATTACACAATGAGAAAGGAATAAAATCATAATAACATTCCAATGTATTAATTAGTATATATCCTTTAGTATTTTATTTAATAAGTAGCGGAATAAACAATAAGGAAGATACACATAGCTCATGGAAAAATCTCAATTGCCTGGCTATAAAGAAAGAATAATATGCTTCACAAATAAAAAATAAAAGTAGCCAAGAAGAACAAATTGACGATACACAAATAAATAAAAATTAAATTATTCCAAACTGTGAGAGGTTTTTTAGTTCATTCTGCCAAACCACATTCTTTTTATTTATTTATTTTGAGATAAGATCTCACCATGTAGTTCAGGCTGATCTTGAACTCAATTTCAAGTGATCCTCTGCCTCAACCTTCCAAGAGCTGGTATTACAGGCACGTGCCACCACATCCAGTTTAAATCTCAATTTAACAAACTTACAAGTAAGAAATAAGAAGACAAACCTAAATACTTAAAGATATTTTGTTCCACAGCCCTAAATAAAAGTAAAAATCAAGCATAAATAGTATTTACAAAACGATAAAAATAAGGTCTCTATGTCAATCTATGACAGATCAAGTCAGAGGATGTAGTCTAATTGCATTATTTAAAACAAATATTGAATACACTGAAATAAATTCTAGTTTTAAAAGTAGTAAAAAAAATAATAAAACAGGCCTAAGATAAGCAGGAGGAAAAAGTTAATAAAGGTAAACACTGAGTGAAATATAAAACATAAACATTGAAAAACAGTCACATGGGTAAATAAAATATTCTTATTATATGAAGAAGGTGCCTGACAACATGGAGGAAGTCACTTAGGAGAAACATATTTTCCAGTTCAGTATAACCAAAATGTGTAATTGACAGACTATTCTGTAGCTGTGATAGTTACAAATTCTGGAACAAGGAGTACATATACTGTTTCACTTAAAACATTTTCTTTCTTCTTATCACTGGTCAATCTGATATCCTGGCCCTAAGTGCCCATTTTCCTCTTTAGGTAGGGTGAAGCTAGCACAAAACTTTCATTTTAGAAAGAAAAATTCAGTGTCCAACACAAAGGCACACCATCGCAAAGGAACAGCCCTCAGACTACTTCAGTTGCTCGGGTTGCATGGAGGAAGTTTTAGCTGTTAAACTTTGACACATTTCATCTTTCATTTTCTTCTCTTCTGAGGAATAAATTCAATAAAATGAATATATTGAGACCTTACAGGGCCAGGAATGTAGCTCAGTGGCGCAGAGCCTTCCTGGCAAGTGCAAAGCTCTGAATTCGATTCCTGGTATAAAAAAGAGACAGAACAAATAGGTTACAGATGTGCAAATATGGTATCTTTTCTCTAGTGTGAGAAAAGGAAGATGTAAATGAGTTATAGTATATATAGCTGATATTGTGAAATAGAAAATATTTAAAAAGAAAGAAGGTGCAGGGGTAAATAACGAGGGGGAAAAGAATGTGACAGTAATAAAGAAAAACGGAAACAAAGATCATGTATATAGGGGGTGGGGGTGGCAGGGCGGGTGGAAAGGGGAAAAAATGAGAATCAAGTCATGTCATATTCTAGTAGAAACTCTCAATATTGAACATGATGATGACGTGTATTTGTAATGTAGCAATAAAGATTTGAATTTAAAATTTATAAAATAAAAAAGAGACAGAGCAAGAGCTCCACAACTTTGAAGCTGCGCCAATTCAGTTTCACTCATACTCTACTGAAGAGCATGAGAGAATTCTAAGTGTACAATTGAGAAATATGGAGGAGAGAGAAGTCTTTCCATCTTCTCATAGTCTTGTATTGGAGTTGGAAATAAACTCAGCCAGGCAGATTAACAGGAAGAAATCATACGTGATTTCATAGACCTGCACAGGAGACTCACAAATTATGGACCACAAAGAAGTGTCAGATGATGGAAGAAGCTTCTATTGCATCCTGAGCTACAAGAAAGGGATGTAGATTTAGAGCATATGAATGGCAACACTACCTACGGGACAGTGAAAGAAGGAATAATCTGCCATATGCACATAATTCCTTATGATTACATTCTCTCTAGAAGATCTGTCTTTAGGAAGACAAGGGAAGTTCATTAAACCTTCCCAGCATGGGCTGCTCCCCAAGCACCCCAAGGCAGAGTTCATCAGCATACCAAAATGATCTATTTGTGATGAGATGTTCCTAACTCTTTCAGTAGATTGCATAGATCATTTACAATATTTAGTTCTCAGTAAATGTTCATTCTCTATTTTGATGTAGAGGGTCAAAAAATGGAAATAAATTTCTTCATAATGCTAAGACAGGATTGTACTGGGACTGAATGTTCAATTGTCATCCAGTCCTAACTCGTGATTGTTTCATGTTTACACCTTTACATTCGAAACTCTCAACACTTCTTTCATAATTTTCAAAGCTTTCTATATTTTACTTTCTATGACCTGCGTAGGGTGAAGGATGATAGAAGGAGGGGAGGAGGAGATGAAAGAGAATATTTTACTCCTGTGGCCCTTTCAATCTTTTGTTTAAAAGCCCCAGTTATGCCAAAATACCCAGAACCCATCATTTAAGAAAAGCAGTTCCTACTATTGACGTGAAATAGAAGAATAAAAGCTAGGTAGAAAAGAGATGAGTGAAGAAATTAAGATTTTAAGAAAAACCACAAACCTTTTTCCCTTTCAGGAAATTCACTCAAAAAACATTCTAAAGGTCCTTCTACAATAAACATGTAAATCTGGCCTCTTAACCTGTCCCTTTCACCTGTAAATTGCACTTGCTCCATTCTCAAGAAGAGAGGTATTGGGGGGTGTAAATCTTGACTTCAAACCCACATAATAGAGGCCACTGTAACCTGATACAATAGAAACACACATCCTGTGTCACTCCTCTTGAAGATACCCCCATAAAAATATCCAACTCCTGCTTATAATGTGTCTCCTTTTTCTGAGTCCTGGCATTCTATTTCTCAATAAACTTTTTTCTTGTCTTTTATTGACATGTCCTGAAATTCTTTTTATACTCTGGCAGTAGCGAATCTGTAAACTTCTTTCATTAAAAAAGTGGGATACTGTATACAAAGGCTATTGATTTTTGAAGATTTACCTTGTATCCAACTATGCTACTAAATTTGGTGATTAAGTCTAGCAGTTTTTTGGTTGAGTTTTTAGGATCCTCTAAATAGAGTCTCATGTCATCAGCAAATAATGACAGTTTAACTTCTTCCTTTTCTATCTTTATGCCTTTATCTTGCCTAATTGCTGTGGTTAATGTTTCTAGCACTATCTTGAACAGGAGTGGTGAGAGTGGACATCCTTGACTTGTTTCTGATCTTTGTGTGAAAGGTATCAGCTTTTGACCATTTAGTGGAGATTCCTCAAAGAACTAAGATTAGAGACCCCAGTTGACCTGGCCATTCCTCTGCTAGATATATTCACAAAAGAACTAAAAGATTCATATCACAGCAACACCCATGTTTATAACAGCTCAGTTTGTGATAGCTAAATCTTGGAAACAACCAAAATGTCGGTCGACTGGAGACTGGATAAAGAAGATGTGGTTCTTTTATAGAATGGAGTATTACTCTACCATGAAAAATGATAAGATAGAGTCATTCATACTCAAATGGATGTACCTTCAGGACATCC
Organism: Petromus typicus; assembly: GCA_004026965.1. Classification (NCBI taxonomy): domain Eukaryota; kingdom Metazoa; phylum Chordata; class Mammalia; order Rodentia; family Petromuridae; genus Petromus; species Petromus typicus. The sequence goes on from PVIR01032123.1 coordinate 7,401, forward strand.
TTATAAGTGAAATAAATAGGTCATAGATGTGTAAATATTATATATTTTTCTGGTATGAGAAAATGAAGAAGTAAGTGAATTCTAGTATAGATAGTTGTTATTGTGAAATAGAAATTATTTGAAAGGAAATTGGGTGTAGGGGCAAATAATGAGGGGAAAAGTATGTGATAGTAATTTTAAAAAAGGAAACAAAGCTTATCTATATAAGGGGTGCGAGGTTGTAGGGTGAGTAGGGGAATGGGAAAAAATGAGAATCAAGTTATCTCATATACTGGTACAAATTCCCAATGTTGAATATGATGATGATGTGTACATATAATGGACCAATAAAGATTTAAATTAAATAAAAGAGTGGGATAGGTTCTTTATTTCAGCTTCAGGGAGCACTCAGATCAAGTCTAATAGCAGTACTGCTCATAAATAAATAGAGCAGTGATAAGCTTTAGTTTTACCTATAATTTTCTAAAAATCAAATTGTTTCATGCTTCAAAAATGATAAAAATTAATATATAAGAAACATAAAAATGGGCAGAAACTTTGGGTTCCTGTCTTTCCCTTTGGTGTTCTGACTAAGATGTTTTTCTCTATGTAGGCATACTCTGTCAGGTACTTTTATGCATTTCCTCCACATTGTCTCTCACTTTAACCTCATGACACATCCCTTTGCTTGATGATAGGAGTGACATCAAAACATCTTAAGGCTTAAAACAATTGAAAAACAGTGATAAAGTTTTTGTACTAAAAATAATGCAGTAGATTAAAGATGTGTTAGCATACATTACTTGTACTAAAGAAACACTTTTCTAGGGGAAGAAATATCCCAGGATGGATTGTTCACCATTAATTGCAGGTCTTCTCATCACTTGTATTTTAGAGGGATAATATTGAGTCAAAATAATAGCTGAAACTTTAGGTTACTAATCACATTTAACTTGAGCTTCTATGAGCATAAGTGTAGAAAAGGTAGCTACTAAATGTATTTTTAACAGTGGGACCCAAATGTTAAGTATTCATGCAAATCAAGCATTATGCCCATTGGCCCATCTGTTCAATGGACACTGGCCCACTGCAAAAAGATGTTGTGAGAATAATTTTGCCCTTTTGATGGATCTAACCAATTAGTGCTACTCTTCTCTTTGGCTTGATATTATAAGAGCCCTGGAGAGATATATAATTATTGTTACAAGCCTAATGTATTCCACTTTTTTTCTGAATTGAAGCAAAATGTATTGAATTTGCAGAGAATGTCCCTGAAGCAAGAAAGTAACAGCTGGGCCCTCTTTGGTAATGGGTCTATAGCACTGCAAAACAAAATCTCTCATTGAAATATCAAAAATGAGTGACTAATAGGACTTGATGTCTCACAGAGTACAAGAGTCATCCATCAATAATGTTTTTTTTATCATGATGAGAGTAGGATGTGAGAGGAATTCAAGGCCTCTGCTTCAGAAAAATGTGCTGCTTGTGTTCATTCATATCTCAAGAAGCAAAAAAATTAAAAAAGTAAGAAATGAGTCAGACATTGAGATCATCTTCCAAAAATCATTTGCCAGAAAGAATATCTTTAATTGTGTGATTTAAATGACTAAACAGGTACTTAAGCATTAGTTTTTTTCCTTCTTTCTTTCTTTCTTTCTTTCTTTTTGAGACAGAGTCTCACTTTTGTAGTTCAGGCTGGCCCTGAGCTCGGCTTGAAACTCATAGCCATCCTCCTGCCTCTGCCTCCTGAGTGCTGGTATTACAGGTGTGAGCCATCATGTCTGGCACTGTGGTACGTGGTGCTGATTGCTGGTGCCGATAAGTCTCTACACCGGGCATTGTTGTATGTGATTACCTGGGATCAAACCCAGGCCCTTGCACTTGCAAGGCAGGAGCCAGAACCACTGAGTTAACGTCCCAGCACTTTAAGCATTAGTTTTTAAAAGAGGGAGACATAACTGATATCATAGAAATTTTTTCAAAAGTTTTGGGAAAAAAGTAGCATTTTTGTTTTTACAGAATCACTAATATATATTAATTGACAAATTCTGAAATTTAAACATACGTATAAACTACACTGGCACCTGGAATCTTAAAGTACACATGAAACAGGTGTCTGGACATTTAACCAACATTGACTATTTGATGTTCTGAAGTAGGGCTTAAGATCTTTTACCCCTACCCATTCACCACACTCTAAATTATTGGGCATTGAACCCAAGGCCTTTCGACGGGGTTTCGTTATGTTGATAAGTTGACAAGGCTGTGCTGCAGCTTGAGATCTTCCTCCCTAACCCTCCCAGAGCAATGGAATTACAGGCATGAGCCACTCATAGCAAAATATGTTTTATCATGTGTCACTGTGAGTATATTTTCTGGTATTTAATGGAGCAAATCAGTGAGTCCCTCACTTATGAACTTTGCGTTCAGAACTTTCACAGATATAAATGGACATTTCGTTACAGACATTCATGGATGCAAACAAACCTTGGAAGTTGCTCACTTATCGACCTTACTATTTTAAGGTGACTATTTACAGTATGTGTTCATATGTTTGGGTTTATACTTATGCTTTACATTGTAGATTTGTGTCAAAGACACATAAGATTCACTTTGTTGGGGCCGGGAATTTAGCTCAGTGTTTTCAGCGCCTGTCTTACAAGCACAAGGGCCCAGGTTCGATCCCCGGTAGCCACATACAATACTGGGCGTGGAGACTGACACCCAGCATCAATCAGTACCACGTACCACAGTGCCGGGCTTGGTGGCTCAATCCTGTAATCCCAGCACTAGGGAGGCAGAGGCAGGAGGATTGCTGAGATGTGAGTTGGAGTCTGAGCTAAGGGACAGCCTGAACTACAAAGCAAGACAAGGATTGACCTTGTTGGACTTATGAATGAATTCAATTTATGAACCTTCTCCCAGAATGGAACTACCTTAAATATTACAAAACAAGAAAATCAAGGCAAAAAATGTTTTACAGAAGGTGAAGACCTGGCCTTGATGTAAAGCAAACAAGTTACAGCATACGAAATTCAGTTCAGTTTAGGGTCTAGATGTCCTTGTTAAAATAGTCTAAAATTTTGACAAGTACAAAATTCAATCATCTTTGTCAACCCTAGTTTACTGGGACATTTGTGGAAGTAAAAGTTGAAATATATCTGATCAGAAGGCTCACTTTTGTGTCTAATTGATGATAAGGATGTTTTTGAATCACAGAACTTGAAGAAAGCAATGTTATTCTTAACATTTTTTATTTTGTCTTTTGTATTAGGAAAACATCTATTAATTGGCTAGCAGCTAGTCATATTCTCACTTAAATTTTTCTTTGTGAATTTTTCCACATAAAGTAAGATGTGGTAGGAGAAAATAGTTTTGTTCTCCACAGTTTCTTTTTTATTTTTGTTTTTGGTACCAGGGATCAAACTCAGGAACTTGAACTTGTAAGGCAAGCACGAGCACTGCTGAGCTAAATCTCTGACTGAGAAAATAGTTTAGATCAAACTATCCATTTGGGAAATTTGTTCTGTAGATGTAGATATAATGAACACATTGTCCATAGTCATTTATAATGAAATATTTCAGTAAAACTTTCAGTATAAACCCTTAGAAGAGTTACTCTATGGGTATTTTCATAGAGTTTTATAATCTAGGGAAGTCTCAAACCAGAAAAGTTAAAATGGTAGACATGAAGAAGAGCTACTGAAAAGAGGATATCCATGGTCTTTAAGTGGTCCAAATCCTGATGATTACTTTGATTTAGTAATTTTCCTTATGCATCTGGCTGAGGCTGTCAGCATTCACTATGTCAGTAATCTAAAAGAACATACCAGCAAGTTGGGTCCTAGCTCATATACTCTTTAGAGATACAGTTCAAATAAAGATTCAAGACATCTGCCACATTTCTTGCTCAGCCTCTTTTGGTATTGTATCAAACATAATAACAATAAAAATGCAATAAAAAACTGGAAAAAGCTAACACATATTCCTGGAAGGTAACACTTCAATGCAATTATGAAATAATTAGTACATTTGCTTTAGGCCAATTTTATTTAAAGTTTTGCATTTGTACCTCAAGCTGTTTTCTTGTGTTTAATTAGGTGTATGGCATATGATTTTCTGGAATTATATAAAGAAATAAACATCATATTAGAGGAACTATGTGGTAAATGAGTAAGTACGTGTTGCTAAGTAAATGAAGGCCATAGCTTGAGTGTTCCTGCAGATCAATTAAATTTTTTTTATTACCATAATTATCAGAACACATACTAACTTACTCCTATAAATCAGTGGACTAGATGTAGGAACAGATTACAAAGCACATACATATAATACAATGCAAGTTTTAAAACCACATACAATGTGATAAATACAACACATGACTGCTAAATGAATAGTATAGACAAGAAATGCTGCCAGAATTAGGAGGTCAAAGGGATTATTGGGGAGGTCCAGTGGTTCCACAAGAAGGTCAGGCACATTTAAAGAATATATGTAACCTTCACAAGATGATTTGAAGTAGAAAATAAAGCATATCTGAAGAGTAGAGAAAACACCTTCAAATACTATAACAAATATATAATAATACATATTTACTGGGGCCATTGTATATATTACAGAGAATGAAGACAAATTTTAAAAGTAGTCTAATATTTAATGTTAAATTTTGCCTGGGTTGGGGATTTAGCTCAGTGGTTCCAGTGCCTGACTTGCAAGTGTAAGGGCCCAGATTCAATCCCCAGTAACCACATACAACAATCCTGGGCGTGGAGACTCATGTGCACCAGCAATTAGTACCACATACCACAGTGCCAGAGGTGGTGGCTCACATCTGTAATCCCAGCACTTGGGAGACAACAGCAGGAGATGGCTATGAGTTCAAGGCCAGCCTGAAGTACAAAAGTGAGACTCTATCTCAAAAAAAAATGGCTTAAGGTTGCCTCTATACATTTTAAGACTGGATGAAAGGTTTCTTCATATGTAGTGTACTGTGACCTAAATTGATGTGAAAATACAGTGTAATTTACTGTTATAATAAGTGACTGACTCTCAGCCAATCATAAAAGATCAACTGTTCACATTGAAATAAAATGGATGCAAGCTGTACTCAATTGGGCTATCTTTATTTCACTTCTGTTTTTTCTGTACTGCTTCTTTTTGTCAGACTATAAAAACAACTTAATAAAGATAAAAAAAAACTTGGCTATGTAGTAATGTGGGACATTCTAAAGAATTTTTGATGTGAATGGCTACTTGATTTTAGAATCACAAATATAGCCATTTAAGAATTGAAAATCTGGATTTTTATTAAATGTTCTTGTTGATTTTGATAATCAGTGAAAGGAGTCAAGTAAGTGCTGACAGTTCCTGAGTCTTCTAGAGGAACACAGTGGAGAAGGTATTCCTGCCCTCACTGAGATGCCTTCTTTCCTCATAGAACCCCTGATAGCATTGTGAGTAAATTTCTCCCCGGTAGACTGCTTTTTTTGCACTTGACATTGGTGCTTTCTTTTTTTAACTTTTGAGTCCAAGGTTAATTAACATTGTGAGAAGCCAACAAGCTGTAGATGGACAGAAAAGGACTGGGTATTATAGAGAGATCTCATTTGGCCCGTATCAGAAAAAACTGAACTGATATGGGGGTAGGGGAGAGGTGAGAGGGTGTGGAGGACAAGGGGAAGTATAAAGAGAAATCATACTCTAATAATAAAAAAGAAACCTAACAATAGCCCCAAGAATAGGCTATAGTATATAACCAAGTTAGGCTATGGCTTACTATGTATGCAGAATACTTAAAAATGGATAGTGGCAACTTGAGGCCAAATTTGACAGTATGTGCTATACAAGGTTGAATAGATTTGCCTTGGCAAAGGTAGTAATAGTTACATTAGGCTCATTAAGGAAGTTTTCACTGAGCTAAAATTGTGTATTTTAAGGTACATTAGAAAAGACAGGACTAGAAGCCACATACACACAATGGAATGGATTTGAATTGGTATCTCACAGAATATAAAAAACTAAAGTAATCCAACTTTCTTCCATAAAGAATTTTTAGAAAAATCTTAATCAGCAGATTAAAAACTCAAAAGAGATCCAGTGTGTGCTCTGAATTAACTCTGCATTTCGGTCTATCCAAATTGATTCTCTGAGAATGCTAACATTTTTTTCTCAATAAATTTTACTAAAAAGAGATAGAATAATTTCCAAAAACAACAGAAAAACTTAAATTTATTTCCTAATTCGTAAAGGTTTTTTCTGAAAACATAAAGATTTTTTTATACAACTGTACAGACCAAAACAGATGAGGAACTTTTGACTCTTGGGTGGTCATGTCATCACCCTTGGCCTTAGAAACAGCTAAGCTGGTTAGAAATTAAAAGACTGTCAGACACAGACAGGGCACTCCTGGAAGTCAGTGCTGACATTGAGAACACATCAAAAGTATGGCTGAAAGAACATCTGAAGAAGGTTAGACCTTGAGATGGAATTTTGACACGACTAAAATTTTAACAAAACCCTATAAAAGGTTTAGTGGACAAAGAGAAAGTTTGTTACTCTCTAGTGTTAAAAGATTCCAAACAAATTGTATTTACTTTGGAGAAATCATATGTGAAAAGGCAGAGATTGTGATGAACATTACAGGCAACAATTGCTTGAGGTAACAATAAGGTTCATGTAGAAAAGAAGGGGCCTGAGTAGAAAATGCTCAATGTAAAATAGGGTGAAGGGGGAAAAATGATGAGATTGTAACAAAAAAGTAAGGAAGCAAATTTTATGTATATGGGGGGGTGGTAGGATGGGTAGGGCTATGGGAAAAAATGAGAATTAAGTTGTGTCTTATACTGGTATAAATCCCCATTATGGAGTGCAATCATGATGTGTATATGTAATGTACCAATAAAGATTTAAAAATTAAAAAAAAAGAAGGGGCCTGAGTAGACCTTTTACTAAAATGGGTTAAAATGTATAGCTGAAGCTGTAGTTTCAAAATTATTTACCAACAATGGTTCAAAATTCTCTATTCCACAGTAGCCAGCCCTGAAAACCTCCCTAGATATGAATAGTAATTTGAGATTGTACTGTAATTACCACTTCTTGATCCAGTATGTCCAGCTAAGCAAGTGGCCCAAACATCAGGGCCCATCCTTTTCCAAGGATGCTTTTGGTTTTTTTATATTAGAAACTATAGATGAACTGAAGATAATGATGGTAGCCATAATCCCTTTCTATGTGCCTCACCGCCCTATAGGATCAATATTAGTTAAGCGACTATACTCATCATCCTATTAGTTGAGTGTAGTTTGGCCCATCTCATTGCACTCCTATGTAAAGCATCCTAGGAGGAAAAGCCTCTGAGCTATCTCAATTTTGGGATTCCCCCTCATCTCACAGGAGCTTTCTATTAATAAAACTTTCCTATGTTTAACTGCTTTTGTCCTTGAAATCCATTCTTTTGTATTTGAGAGACACAAACTCAGCACATTTGCCTTCTAACAGGTTGGGAGGTGGTTTTGTTGTGTTATTGTTGCTGTTGTTGTTTTGTTTTTGTTGTTGTTGTTGTTTTCCCATCACAGTATGGAGGCTTAGACATGGAAACATCAAATTCCCAGGGAAGTGATTCACTGGATATATAATGAAATGTGACCTAATAAGAAAAAATAACAAAACATGTGACTCTGGTTCTTGTTATTTGTAAGAATAAAATTAAATTTTGAAAGAGGACTGAGATAGATCTTGATGCTAGACTAGCCTCAGAATTCAGTCTAAGAATTGACCACCAACTTTAAAGCCCCCACTAAGGGAAAAATGATACAGGGACAACAGAAAGTACTTTTGAGATGTGTGGTTACCAAGAAAGTTGTCAATGTAGGGGAAGACCAAGCCAAAAGCTACTAAAATGTAGAGTATAATGTGAAAGAATTGTTTCATTTTATATATTTGTATTAATACTTTTCTCTGGAGCATTAACAAAAACTGAGACTCTAAGAGTAACTAATTTAGAAGCAGTATCTTTGGTTTTAAATACTACCAAGTGGGAGAGCATGTTTGGGTTGATGCAGAACTCAAGGCCCACTATAGAACAAACACAGATGGTTGTGAATGATCCAAATGTAGAGGAGATTATTACTGTGAAAACAACCAACCTGGTAGATGGTAGATTAGATAAAAGCCTCTGTAAAGTCTTCCCACCCAAAAAATGAAGATTGTCTGTCTCCAACTACTAAACCCAAGAAGAATACCCCAAATTTACAGCTAATGTTTTACATGCAAGGCACATGAGACTGGCTTTAAGATTAATAGGCTATTGTCCTATCAAATACTTCTATTACATAGGTCACGATACATTCTGTGGTTGAGAAGTCTTTTTTGAATAAATTTCTCACATAACTCCTGTAAAACACAGTTATAGTCAGAGGAAACTTTCTCTATGTTTTCCCTAATAGTCTTAGTGATACTAACAAAATCCATTAGCTTAATGACAAGACAATGAGGGGAGACTAAGCAGAGAGACAAAGACTTCGCCCATCATGGTGGAATTTTTTAAATAAAGCAAACAAGGCATGGTGATTCTCCTATATAATTGTGGCACTCTGGGTGGCTGAGGCAGGAGGATAGCAAGTTGGATAGCAAATTCCATCCTAGCCTAGACATTATACTGTCTTTGGGAGACCATCTCAAAATAAAAAGTAGTAAAACAAAAAAAGCCTGGTGATGTAGCTCAGTGTGAAGGTCTTCAATCTCCAGTAGTATCACACACACACACACACACACACACACACAGACACTCACATGCATGTACATACACACATGACATAAAAGTCCATCAAGAAGACATAAAAGACAAAGATACTGTTAAAACTACAGTTTTGACAAAACAGTAAAAGAGGATGAGTGGACAGAGGGAAAGTTCCTTACCCTTTAATGTTAAAAGATTCCAACCAAATTCTATTTATACTAGTTTGGAGAAATTATATGTGAAAAGACAAGAGTTACAATAAGGCATGTACGTAACAATTGCTTGGGATAATAATCAGGTTCATGATGAAGAAGGCACAAGTTGTCTAAGTAGTCCCTTTGCTAGAATGGGTTAGTTTATAGCTGAAGTTGTTATAGTTTCAAAATTCCTTTCCAACAATGGTTCATAATTCTTCAATTCACCACATTGAAAGTTTATATGTATATAAATATGTGTGTGGTTTTTTGTGTATGTGTGTGCATGTATGTATGTAGCTGTTACTGGATACAGAATCCTATGGGCTTCTCTCTAGGTTATTGTTGTCCCAAAGAATTGGACAAGCTACACAAAAGGAAGACAGAAGATAACTTTGCTCGCCAGAGTGAGAATAGTCTGGCAATAAGGCTGAGAGTGGGCTGAGGATAAGGGAAAGTGGCCTTTTGTATTTGAAATTCCAAATGTCTCTTTCCTGGAAATAAGGTATTAGGAAATCATCCTGTCAAGCACTCACTTGGTGTCATGCAAAGTATCATTAAAAAACAAACAAACAAACAAACAAAAAACCTCATTTGGCTTTCTACTTCATGTAAATGAAGGGTCTGAAATAGTGTCTTTTGATTGGTTGTGTCTAAATGCAAATGAAGGATTGAAAAAAATATCTTTTTATTAGTCATGTGAACAACCTTGAAAATAGCATACTCTGATTGGTCCAAAAAAGTACTTTGCTGATTGGTTCTGTGTACAATGGTGATAACGCTATATTGGATGTATCCCTCTCACCAAGAATGCCCCTCAACCTGTCCTCTGTCTTATAGCCAGAGAAAAGGAAATGATATATAGAAAACTGGAAGTTAATCACAGAGATAGCCTGGATTTTTAAACTAGAACCATTCTTTAAAACAAATCTTGAATAGTTTTATCCATTTGTTTTAATTTTAACAGGTGTGGCTGTTCCAGTGCATCTAGAAGTAAAATTTAGTATCCTGAGTAATCTTAGTTCTGAAAGCCATTAAAATTCACTGGTAATTGGATTTCATTTGGATTGAACCTAATTTTATAAAACTGAGAATCATGCCACAGCCACCCTATGTGGCTGACAGTCTATAAATATTTTTAATTTGTCTTATCTGGTAAGAATATGAATTGTGTAATGTTGAGGGAATAGAAAGATAGATAAGATTTCATATTGTTTTGTTGTGGCTCCCTGCCTCTGCACATTCTGTTTGACTCTGTTAAAAATCATCTGTTCTCTACCTGACTCAGACAACTTAGATGCTGCTCCCTCTAAAATCTCATTGTGCATTCTGAGCTGTTCGTTGTACAGACCAACTAAACTACACAGTAAACTGATGAAATATTTGTATCCTTAAAAATGGCCTCTTTGTATACTAAGACCTCTTTGTGTCTCAACATTTAGTATAATGCATGGTATATGGTAAGTGTTTGACCTAAGTATGGTGAAAAAATGAATGAATCAATCAATCCATAGAATCAGTCACTTTTCATCTCTCTGTCACCCCATTTTCTGCCTTTTCCTTCATAAATTCTGGGATCTCATAAATTCATTAAATTAAGGAATGACTCTGGAGACATAGCAGGTGTATGTTTCAAAAAACAACCCAAAGACATAGATGAAGAGCTGAAATTGCATATTGTGCTATCACTAAGCAAGTAAAAGGACATGAACATACAGACATCATATTTAAAGCGTGCTGAAAAAAGCCTCAGCACTTTCTATATCACTTTTCTTTAGCGTGGGGATTTTTTATATTTAAATACTTCATCAATATAGAGGAAAACATTCACTGTGTCCTTGCTATAGCCCTGTCACAACATAAGCAGGGAAACAGAGGATAAAACAATAATTACTATTTTCTTTTTGGTTAAATGTATTTTCATTGTTAATGTATCTTAACCAGAATCAGAGTTGTCACTGTGTAGCAAGCAACTTGTTATTAAGTTGCTGCAAAGCTGAGGCAGGGTTTCTTAGTGCAATGACAGCTTCAGTAATCACTAGCTGCTGACAGTGAATGCCACCATAATAGGCTATAGAGAGGCAAAATGCAAGGGACATTGATGTGCCAAAATAGAAAGATAACTTTAATTGCTGTGAGGATTCACACTCACTGTCAAAAATAAGTAGTTTCCCAGGTGATTGAAGAGCAGATCCTTTCATTTAAATAATAATTCTCCAACAAACACAGAAAGCTATTCAAATCTTCACTTCTATTAACTTTAAAAAAAAAAAGACTCATAGCTGCATTGTAAGGTAGGAAGGATGGGCAGCATTAGTTCCTCGGAGGACATGTTCTTTTTTCCCAAGAGGATGATAGTAGGTATTCGTAGAAGGTTCTAGAATGTTTCTTCTCTTTCAGGTCTTTTAAATGTCCTTAAAGATCTTAAGAGCCAAATAGAAATTCACCAGATGGCTTTCTGAAACCCAATTGTGTGTTAAAGTGAAAAATGGTCCTTTTGCAGGTGAAATCAGCCTAAGGGAGGTTTCTTAGTCATTTTCCCAATTGTGAGGCACAAAACATGCAACACACATAAAGGAGGAGAAGTTCTTTTAGTTTTTT
>PVIR01032124.1:0-18905 GCA_004026965.1 Petromus typicus
AAAAATGAGAATTAAGTTGTGTCATATACTGGTACAAATTCTCATTGTTGAATGCAATCATGATGTATATATGTAATGTACCAATAAAGATTTCAATTAAAAAAAAAAAACCTTGTGTCTATGTTTAAGGCAACAGAAGCATTCAAGAAACCCAATATACTTATAACATTTAAAACTTTTTTGAGGTCTATATCCAAATGTTTAAGAGAAATTTATTCATAAATTAGTATATTTTGATTTATTAGTTGTGGTAGCCTTAAATTTAAAATGTTTAAATTTTAAGCATGGACCAGGTTTATAAATTATTGTAATGAAAATTTAAATAGTGTATGTCAACATCAAAGAAACTCAGTCTTTGTGATCCTGACTATGTCACTCCCTGATTTTATTCTAACCTCCTCACTCTATTTAGCACATACACACAGTTCCTTGAGCAAAAAGAATTTTCAGCCCATTGATCCCATTATACTCCCTGTCATCTCCTTCATGTTCTCATGGGCAGTGTCCCAGTACATCATCATGTCTGCTTCCTTGTAAACAAGCTCCAGTTTTTGGTTGTCTTTTTATATAAGCTCAACCAAGAAAAACAAACATCCAAAAGTAACTCACTTGCTTGCCAATTCCACTGCTTAGCACAACTGTCTGCACAATTACACTGACTTCAGATTATGACCTCACTTCCAAGGCATATCTGTTGCACTGCTCAACAACCCTAGAAAATCCACACTTGGAGACAATTTTTTTCTTCTCTGTTTCAAAACCTTCAATATCTTCTTCTCCATATTCCATTTGACCTGAAGACCTTAATTTTCATTTTATTGAAAACTTAGAAGTGACCATAAAAATATCTCATCTTTTCACCATAAAATCTACTAATCTACCCATCTTTGTAGAAATAAACTTTGCTTTCCCTCTACTCTTAAGGAAGGTCCTTGCTTTCATTTATGTATTGAATTGCATACCTGTTCAAGGACCCCTTCTATCTACAATCTTTTTCCTCCTCTAACTACCTAGTAATTATACAACAAAAGTACACCCCAACAAAAGTGCGCCAATCTTTTTTCCAACACAACAAAAGTGTACCAATTTCACACATTTAAGAAAGACCCTATTGACCCCCAAACTTCTTCCAAGCTCCCATTTTCAATAAAAATCTTCCTGAGAGTTTTATATGCAAGCTACCTTTCCTTCTTAACCTTCATTCTCTCCATTTACTCAACTCAAATCCCTTACACAAAGAGTTCAAGTTGATGTCTCCTATGTACATCTAGGAAACATTTATGCTCCCATGGAGTATTTTTCTCTCTCCCCTCCTCAGTGTTATCAGTAAGAAACAGCCACTGCTGCATCCATCCTGCCACTGTTCGAGCATATCATATGCTTTTCATTCATCCATAGATAGCTGTCAAAGTTGTTCATAAAGATTAGCTATTGTGAGCTGCACAACTACAAACACAGGGTGCAAACATCGATACACTACGCTGACCATGATTCTTTTTTACTTTGAAGGATTTTTTCTTTTTGAGTTTATTGATAAATTTTAGGTATGTATTGTGACTTTAATTCTATAAGGAACATATACAGGAATAGATAGCTGGATTAAATGGCATTTCTATATTTAATTCTTTGACAGATCTTCAAACTAAAGACCATAGTGGTTATACTAGTTTACCTTCCCATACTGAGCCATCCTTGTATTCATGGAATGAAACTTGATTGTGATCTATGATCTTCTTTCCAAATTGTTGAATCCTATTTACAAGGATCATATTGAGAATTTTTGCATCTATTTTGATCAAGAACATTAGTCTATAGTTTTGTTTTATTGAGTTTTTATCTGGTTTTAGTATTATGGTAATTCTGGCTTTATAGAATGAATTTGAAAGCAGTTCTTTTTTCTCTTATGTCGAAAAGTGTGAGAGCCACTGATGTTAGTTCTTCTCTAAATAGCTGGTAAAATTCAGCAGTAGATTGAATACTGGGATTTTCTTGGTTGTCTTAGTTTTAATAATTGCATCAATCATACTGCTTATTACTCACTTGCTTTAACTTTCATTTAATGCAGTACCAGGACATTCACACTGAGCTATATCCCATACTTATTTCAGATTTTTTATTTTGAGGTAGGACCTTGCTCAATTTCCCAGGCTAGACTCAAACTTGCAATCCTCTTGCTTTTGCCTACCAGAATGCTGAGGTTGTAGGTATGCAGCACCACAGCTGGCCACTTAGACTTTCTCTGTTTTTTAAGTTCACTTAGGTGGAATTTATCCAAAGAACCAACTCTTTGATTCACTGACCCTCTGTATTGTTTATTTAGCCTCAATTTCATTCATTTTCATTCTGATCTTCATTGTGTCCTTTCACCTGTTTCTTTTTGTTTTTCTAGAATTTGGAGCTGCATTAGTAAGTTACTTCTTTGGAATCACTCTTTTCTACAGCACACTTAAAATGAAGGAGAAGATAGAAACAGAGTTTTTCAACTTAATTTAAAATCTATTTTTGAGGAATTTAACTCTGACATATCAGTTTATGTTATATATGGAAAAACCAGAAAATAAACAATGGGTGTCTAAACTCCCATTACTCCTACAGAAGCTTCAAATGCTTTACTTAAAACGAATTCTCTGACCTTTCTGAGAGAAGCTATGTTAATTGACTTATATTCACTGATTGTTCTAAAAACTGACAATACAAAATGTGAGTTTCACCTGACATAATTTATGTAGAGTTGTAGTAATAGTTGTTGTAGTTATAGTTTGTTCATTATATATGCAAATAGCTTACAAGATACTACACCAGATGCCAATATTTTCAATTCATTTAATAGCAGTTGTTCAATATTAAGTATTTTTATTGGTTCCTACATCAAAAAGACAGTAGAACAGTGTAAAAAAGCATAACATCTTTCCTAACTACTCTAGGCAGTCACTAAGTATGTGCCAGTGACACTTAGAAACTTGACACCTCACAGTGAACTTAGAGACTCGTGACTAACCTTATCTCTAATGCAGGCATATGAATTTATCTCTGGAACGCCTCAAAAATTAAACCAAATGATTAACCATTCAAAGGCATACATCCTTTGCTGTGGAGAGGACTTACTTTCTGGTCTAAGCTAAGATTCTTCCCTTTGAGTTGAAAAGAAAATTACAGTGATTGTCATTCATTGAGACTATTATGTGTTGGGGACATATCATATATTGTCGGGGATGTTATTTCAAGAATTTAATGTCTGTAATTAAACTAGATAGAATTATTTCAATCATACAAATGCAAAAACTGCGTGTCATGAAGGTCAAGTAACTTAAGGTTACACGGCACGTACGTAGCAGAGTTGAGATTTAAACTTTGGAATGATCTCCTCCAATGCCGTCCTTTGTCCCTGCTGGATGAAGTCTTTCTGATAAGGTTCCATCTGTCCTACTCATCACCTGAGAGCCACTGTTTACTATGAGAAGTCTTTGGCAGTGGCTTATACTTCATCAACTAAGAAGTTGTCAAACATATCCTCAATGTTACTATGAGTGACGTGGAACCATGTGTTCAACTGTTTTCCACAAATATCCTAAACACCTAAAGTATTTAGAACTATTTATGAATGAAGTTATTCACACAAGCTGTGTAGTTTGCTAACTTTATTTAGAAATTGTTTAAAATTAATACTTTATCTACAGGGAGAAAATTTAAGTAGCAAAATACAAATAATTCATGCATCTCCAACCAAAAGCCTTTTCCCATACAGTTTTTTAAAGTTAGTAAAAATTTACAGGATTTTCTGCCAATATACAAGTCAACTTCTGTGCACATGTAGCTTCCAATATAATCATGGCTATAATGTAAAACTCCAAATAATTATTAACTAAGATTCACAAAGAAAATATGCTTGTAATGGAAATACTTGACTAAAAATAAAACCATAATAATGATAATTTTGACTATTCTAGGAGAATCAAATGTTTTTAAATGATTAAATACTGAAACTAAGCAATGATGGGAAATTTCACAAAGAAATAGGGTTTGAGAGAGTGAGCCATACTATTTGTCACGAAATCTTGACAGCTCTACTCTTTCATCTGGTTGTCCACCTGTCCTATGATTTGAGTGGTAGCGGATTCAGTTACAAATCCCTGAGTTCTGAGGATCCTAAGCACACTAAACTTTCATCACAGACTTGTATAATCCATCTCCATTAGGACAGAGTAATGTACACTGACAACAGCTAGAAATGTCAACAATATGCACTCAACAACTCAGTCAGGAAGTTTCAATGAAGCCGATTTCTCAGAATCCTTTGGACATGAACACATGCATATCATCCAGCCCAGCAGTTCCACTCCTAGACAGCTATCTCACGGTACAACTTACTACTCAGCCAAAAGATATTCATGATGACATTGTTTATAAAAGTAAAAAACTAGGAAGGTAGTAAGCTAAATCTCTTAGCAATAAAAAAGTAATTAAGTTATCACCTAGAAAACAGGTTATCATTGAAAACAGGTAAATTTTTGTACTGCTATATAAAGCTCTCCAAAATAAATTGTTAGGGGAAAATAACCAAGGGAAACAATAACATGTGTAGTATGATATAGTTCCACTAAAATATGTCAATATATATGCATATAAATCCATTGAGTCAGTATTTAAAATGTAAGTTTAGTTTAGCTACCACTTAGAAGGGAAAAAAAAGTAGGAAGAAACATAAAAGGAAACAGTTCCACTTTATCCGGTATTATTTATGTAATAAAAAGACCAGGAATGGTTGGGGCACCCAGCTCAGTGGCAGTGTGCCTGCCTTGCAAGCACAAGGTCTGAGTTTGATCTCCAGTGCTGAAAAAAAAAAATTAAACAAGGAATTCAGTTATTACACTACAGCATTTCTTTCTTAATATCTCAGTCATTAAAAGATATAGATGTCTGAGCTGTATATGCATATATAATGTTTAAATAACTTTGTTATCTTCTCTGAAATATATTTGTGCTTGTAGTCAGCATCTGCAAGAGAAATAGATTTAATTCAGGACGCAGAAATTTACAAGATTAGCTGACAGTATCTGCCCACAGAATTAAATGTAGAAGTGTAGAAGAGATCTGTCCATGTGCTAAAGATCCAGAGAATCCAGTTGAAGGCCTGAAACCTAAGACAACGTCCTTGGACGCTGGATCCAGAGAAGTCAGGATGAAGAGAAATGTGCAACGAGAATCAAGGGTCCGTGCTGTATGGGAAATCCCAGGGTTCCGTGCTGGAGACTAGAGTGCGCCAGCAGGACAAAAAGCCCGGGCTGGAAGCAGAAGAATCTGCCAGAAAACGGGAGACAACGCCCAAAGTGAGGGCAAAGAGGAGGGCTCTGAAGAAAACAGGAGCCGTCCTTGATGACAGGAAGCACCAGAGTTCAGACCCCTCCGAGGATAATCAACTTCAATGAAGTCCTTGCAAGGGAGATCAGCTGAAATCCATTCTTCACATGCCGCCTTTCCCACAGCAAACCTCCTCCAGGGTCTTCCACGCCCAGAACCACGCAGACTCAATTCAGCGGAACATTCCCATTCAAGTTGACAGTTAGTCAGTTAACCACCACAGCACTCTGTCTGTGGATTTAAGTCGTTTTGAAAATCATTTTTTTCAAATCATATGGAGATTACAGAGGTATTTAATCTTTGTAACAAATCAGTGTTCTCTTGATATTGGTACATAAAACTGCTTCTGATTGTTATATGTTGATTTTGTATCCTGCAACTTCATTAATTTATATGTTATATTAATCTTTCAGTGCAGTCTTCGGGCTTTTGTAATGAATAGAACATCATTTAAAAACAAAGATAACTTTACTTCCGCCATTCATATTTGTCTGACTCCTTTCTTTCTGTTAATGAATTGCTCTAAGGCTTCCAGTGCTGTGCTGGATTAGAATGATGACAGTGAACATTCTTATGCTGCTCCAGATCTTACAGGAAGTGCATTCATTATGATGTCAGCAGTGTGTGCTATATATAGCTCATATTATGTTGAGATATGTTGTTTCTATACCTAATTTGTTCAGAATAAAAGTTGTTTTATTGAATGCTTTTTCCTAATGTATTGAAAAAAGTGTCTTATTTTTCTTTCATTGTACTGCTATGACATATTACATTTTTATTCACATATGTTGAGCCATCTTTACCTATCTGTAATAGCACTTGATCATGATGAATATTTTTAATACTTTTGGATTTGATTGGCTAATTAGTATTTTAGTGAGAATGTTTGTGCCTGTGTTCACTAGAAATATTTGCCTATAGTTTTTATTTGTTTATTTGGTTGGTTGCTTGGATGGTTAGTTGGTTGTTTATAGTTTCTGTTGTGTCCTTGTCTGATTTTAGTATCAGAGAAATGCTGGCTTCATAGAATGAGTTTAGAAGGATACCTGCCCTTTCAAAGTTTGAAATAGTTTGAGAAAATTTAATCTCAGTTCTTTGTTAAAAGCATAATATGATTCAGCTGTGCAGCCATTTAGCCCTTGACTTGTTTGTTGGTAGACTTTTTTTTTTTGAGACAGGTCTCAGTTTTGTTGTTCAAGCTGGCCCTGAACTCACTATGTAAATTCAGGAAGCCTCGAATTTACAGCAATTCTCCTGCTTCTGCCTCCCAAGTGCTGGGATTACAGGAATGAGTCACCACAACTGGCATTGTGGTGTATGGTACTGATTGTTGATAGGCCACCTAGCATTGTGGTTTGTGGTTACCAGGATCAAACTCAAGATAAAGCTCAGGACCTTGTGCTTGTAAGACAGAACAACTATACCTGGATGGCTATATCAGCCACTATAGTATTATTAGTTAGATTTTTTTATGTAATTCCCTTTTTTCTTCCTCTTTGAGTATCTCAAAAGTGCAAATATTTATTATCTTAGTAATACCCTTAAAATCAAAAGATCTCAGAGGCCAATTTCATTTGCTCTTTTTTTAGTACTGAGAATTGAACTCACAACCTTGTGCTTGCCAGGCAGGCAGCAGCACACTGAGCTAAATCCCCATCTGTGACGTCATTTCTCTTTCCTCTTCTTTTCTTCTTCTTTTCCTCTTCCTCGTCCTCAATCTTTTTTGACTGGGCCAGTTTTAAAAACCTGTATCCTGATATGTATAAAATGTACCTATTTCACAATAAAATTAATTTCAGAAAACCCTATATCCAAGTTCACATATTCTTTTCTCACTTTGATATGATCTGTTGTTGAGGTGTTCAACTGCATTTTATGTAATTTGTTGAGCTCTTCATTTCTAATAATTCTGGTTGGTTCTTTAGAACATCTCAACAAAGGAATGAATTCCTCATTCAAATCCTACATTGTGTTTCAGATTTAATTCAACTGTTTATATAGTTTTAAATATTTTAGATAATTTATAATTCTAAATCTCATTTATCATTATTCTTTTAAGTTCTTATTGGGTATTTTATTAACATTGCTGTCTTAGGTTCTATTGCTAGATTTATTGCAATCTTTTAGTTAACTTACTTTTCGTAATTCTTGTGTTCATGTGCTGAGATTTGCACATCTAGTGAGGTCAGCTTTCTTTTCCACTTTACAGAGTGGCTTTTGTAATAAACAGCTCTCTCTGAGAATGTGTTTCTTGGAGGGATTATTTGGTGGGTAGTGTCCTGAACACCGTAGATTCACCACCCTATAGGTTTTTGTTTCTTTTGTTGTGTTTTTCATTGCAAGTTTAGGCATGCTGCATTGATCAGGGTCAAAGAGACCCAGTTCTTCTGGAAGTCACTCAGGCATTGGGATGCCCCTAGGCCAGGTGTGTGTCCTCACAATGCAGTGGTGTAGGTGTCCATTGTGTGGCCACTCAGCAGTGATACAATGGCACCAGTCAGGTGGTAGATGTTCTCTCAAGCTCTGGTGAAGTGAGCTCAGCTGCCACAAGGCCTCTGATACTCAACCTCCACATCAGCAGGGGACCTGAAGCAGTTTCTGCCCTCAGAAAAGTCAATGGCAGCAAGTCCACACACTGTAAGGAGGCAAAGGCAGAAAGGGGAGCACCCTCTCTCTGATTCTTGTTCAGAGTTCGGACCATGCCACACGCCCCCAGCCCATCGGTGGTATTCAATCAAACATTGTGAGAAGCAAAAGGGTTTTCAGTAGGAATCACAGCACTCTCTCCCAGCTCACACAGAACATGGATGGCAGAAAGAACTGCATCACCCACCACGTAGTACCACTCTGTTTTGGCAGGTGCACAAGTTCACACACAGCCATTCAAAAAGAGACGAGGTGGCTGAGAAGTGTAGGTGTTTGTATTCAGTCCTGGAATTAGTGAGTCTGCACACACATGTGACCTCACCCTGGGTCCCAGGGACAAGTACCCTGGCCTCTCAGTTGTGAAGGTAGCACTGCCATGCCCCTCTGCTGAAATACCTGTATCCTATGATATGGGCACCAAGCAGACTTGAGTGTGACAGTCACAGTTGCTCTGCAAGTTAAGTTCTGCCCATAACACTGTTCAAACCCATAATTGCTACTCAAAAAATAGGTAAAGGTGCAGATACCAAGTCCAGGGTTTGTGCCTTCTTCAAGCAAGGACAGTGTACTAAAGGAGATAAGTGCAAGTTCTCTCATGACCTGACTTTGGAAAGAAAATATGGAAAACAAAATATTTATATTGATGCAAGAAATGAAGAACTTGAAAAAGATACAGTGAATAACTGAGATAAAAAAAAAGCTTGAAGAAGTAGTGAATAAGAAGCACAGTGAGGTGGAAAAGAAAAAAAACAAAAACTCAAATAGTCCACAAGCATTTCCTTGAAGCTATCAAAAATAACAAGTATAGGGCTGGGGAGTTAGCTCAGTGGTTCTGGCGCCTGTCTTGCAAGCGCAAGGACCCGGGTTTGATTCCCCGGTAACCACATACCATACTGGGTGTGGAGACTCACCCCAGCAGCAACCAGTACCACATACCACCATGCCGGGCGTGGTGGCTCACGCCTGTAATCCCAGCACTCGGGAGGCAGAGGCAGGAGGATTGCTGTGATGTGAGTTTGAGGCTGAGCTCAGGGCCAGCCTGAACCACAAAGCGAGACCCTGTCTCAAAAAATAAAAATAAAAATAAAAAAATAACAAGTATGGCTGCTTCTGGATGTGCCCGGGAGGAGGAGATAATTGTATGTATCTTCACACACCTCCTCGTGGAGTTGTGCTGAAAAAAGATTAAAAGAAAGGAGGAAAAGAAGATTAAATTTCACTAGAAGATCTCATTGAAAGAAAGCATTCTGCCCTAGGTCCAAATGTTACCAAAATCACTGTAGAATCTTTTCTTGCATGGAAGAAAAGGAAAAGGCAAGAAAAGATTGATATTCTTGAACAAGACTTGAACAAGTCAGCCTTAGCTGACTTCATAGCAGGGAATGTACTCCTGATCAGTGGCCATGAGGTATTTAAATTCTGACCTGAACTGTTCAGTGATGATGGTGAGGAGGCAGACAACATGGGCTAGGTGGTGATGCAGACCATGATTCTGTGAGCATACATGACACAGACTCAACCCTGTCCATCCCAAGAGATGTAGATGAGACAGGCATCACCAGAACTATCCTGGGAAGGTTCAGTACACATGCTCCAGGTAAAAGTGAAAACAAACTAAGTGAAGCTTCTTGAGGTCGAACCAAAAATGGTGAATGAGGTGACTTGGAGGAGGATGACAAAGTGGATGGAGGGGAAAATGGAGCCATCAGAGCTGTTCCTGTTGATGAAAAATCCTTTTACCAGGGAAGATCTGAAAGAGTCAGAAGAATTAGACACCCTTGATTTGGAAGAATGACACCAAGCAAGTCAAGGTAAAGAGGAAGTCAGCTCAGCATGAGTTGAAAGTGATTACATTCACTTTTTCACCTAGAATGAAGAGGATGTTCATTTCCCATGCAGACTCTGGAGAGCTTGCTCTCCTCCAAAAAAGGAACACTCTTCCTACGTCTTCTCTTCTGACTTTGGCTACATCTAATAGTAAGTTCCTAATAGTTCATGATAAATTGAAATAGAAGAGTCATTGCAGAAAATGATTGTTGTAACTGTCCACTCAGGAAGTATAACTGCCTTTCTGGCTTTTGGGTTTTGTGGGGCATGTGTTCCTATCAACAACATAAATTTACACTTTGAGGACCCCTTCATGTGATGCAGTTTTCAATGAGTGATTTCTTTTCCCCTCTATTGATATGGTTTAAAGACTGCCTAGCGTGTGAGCACTGTACTTCACACAGGAAACTAAATGTGCAGATTCAGTATTGTGCATCTTTGGAAAATTCCGTGGACATTTAATGAAATATGAACCCACCATGGTCAGCTGCAGTGCCCTGTTTTCCTTATTCTTTTTGCCAATAAAGTTGTAAATAAAGATCATCATACTTTAAAATCTAAAAAATAATATTTTATACATATTTCTATAGACAGGATCTTATGTCATATAGTTAATCTTATTTATTCAACATATGTTTATTGTGTTTATTGTACCCAAGACACTGTTAAGAATAAAAATTAAGGGCCGGGGAGTTAGCTCAGTGGTTCCGGCGCCTGTCTCGCAAGCGCAAGGGCCCGGGGTTCAATTCCCCGGTGACCACATAACAATACTGGGTGTGGAGACCCACACCCAGCAGCAACCAGAACCACATACCACAGTGCCGGGCGTGGTGGCTCACACCTGTCATCCCAGCACTCGGGAGGCAGAGGCAGGAGGATTGTGATGTGAGTTTGAGGCTGAGCTCAGGGCCAGCCTAAACCACAAAAAGCGAGACCCTGTCTCCAAAAACCTAAAAAAAAAAAAAAAGAATAAAAATTAAAGCTGGGCATGGTGATACATACCTATAATCCCAACACTCTGGAGGCTGAGGTAGGAGGATCATCATGATTCCAAGTTCAGTCTGGACGACATAGTGATTTCAAGGTTGGCCTGAACTACATAGTAAAATCCTATCTCAAAAATCACCCCCCCATAAAAAGAATAAAAATTAGTTCAGTCTTCATTTTATATCATATGGGGACATAGCCAGTCATTGAACCATCAGTGAGCCATCTTAAAAAGCCACAGTCTTTTCAAGTCATTCATTTACTGACCACTTTCTATTCTAAATTCTTTACTAAGCTTCAGATTGAAACTCATAGAATAGTATCAGACTACTAAGTTTATACGTGTTGAGGTTGGTAGCTGAAGCTAGTGGCTTGACTCCTGAGGAAGCATAGTGTCACAGTCTCAGGAGCAGGAGTCTGCTGCAGTTCTTATCACAGGTAGCCAAACATAAATCACTCAGGTAGCAAACTACAGTGTGTCTGGAATCCTTTCAGAGATACTCACCACTTTCCCCTAAGCCACTCCTCTTCCAGAATACCCTTGCCACCCTCTGATCTCTCACTGACCATCACTCTCTCTTCTGCCTTCAGACTGCCCATCCTCCAGATTTTAGGGATTATTCACAGGAACCCACTTGCTTCCTAAGACAGCCTTAGCTCAGCTCAAAATGTTCACATCCTCTCTCTCTCTCTCTCTCTCTCTTCTCTCTCTCTCTCTCTCTCTCATTTTTTCTATTATTCTTTCTCATCAAATATTTATTGTACACCAGTTATTTCCCAGACACTCTGCTAAGTGGAGGAAAAATGATCCTTTCTTCATGGAGCTTATATTCTAATGCAGTTCTGAATCTCTTTTGGTAGTATTAATAGTAATAGTAGTTGAAATTTATAAAATGTGTGGGTATGTAAAAGACAGCATGAAAATCAATTTTCATTAACTCACCAAATATTTATTGAGTGCCCAGAATATCCTGAATGCTTTAGATAAACTGTGTACAAAATGTGCACTGAACAGAAAGACCCTAAACAATGGCCATAATAAATTAGTAAATAATAGAATATGATAGAAAGTAACCACCAAGTGTACAAAAGTGGTAGATGACAATAATCTAGAGCCAGAGCCATTGCAATTCGAAATATTATTGACACATTATACTGAAAAGGAATCAATTGAACAAAGAAAACGAAGGAGTCAATACTGTGGATGTACAGTTGAAGAGGGTACAAAGAAGAAAGAGTACCCTATAAAAAGATTCAGAGAAGATAACACATGTTCTAGGAACATGTTCCTCATGCTCTGGGTTCATCAAGGTGGCCTGTGTGTCTGCAGTATGGAGAGCAGAGGTATGAGGAGTACAGGCAATGCTGAGGACCAGAGACCCTTCTAGTCTTTTTTGACTGACTCTGGGTGAAATAGATAGCCCTGGAAAGGTTTGAACAAAATCTTATTTTGGGATTTAAAAAGATCACTCCATCTGCAGAGTTAGTATAGATCATGACAGGACAAGGATGAAATGAAGGAAATCCATGAGGAACCTGTTTTTAAAATCCAGGAGATGGCATGTACTATAGCAGAGACTGAGGTGTAACAGTAAGACTGCAAGGTGAAAAGAGCAGAATTAGCTTTGAACTGACTACTGTATTGAGCTGGCTTTAGAAGCCAGGCTCTTAACTGCTCTATCTACTACATATACATGCTACATAGTGTGTCCTGCACCATTGCGCACATTTTTATGATTCTTTGGCTGTGCTGTGAGCACCCTAGGGCAGAAAACAAGACTTCATCTATTCTCAACATCGACTGAAATTAATCAGAGGCAGGAAAAACTAAAAACATGGATTGCTTGATTAAATATGATTGGCACCCTACTTTACAAGTGGTTTAGAAATAACACAAATGTAAAATGGTCATAAAATCCTGATGTACAAAAGAGAGTGAAATGTTTGTTACATACCTAAATCTTAATGTGTTACTTGATAAAGGATTTAGTAGGAAAGCAAAATTCCTTGTATTATATAGCTCATTACTATTTACTTAGTTCTTTCACCAAAAATATTTAATTTGGTCATTGGATTGTCCCATGATTTTACTCTTGTGTTGATACTTTTTTTAAAAGACCAAAGTTATCAAATAATATTTGGTGCAAGATGCATAAAGCACCAAAGGAAAAATCAGTGTAAAGTTAAATTTACATACTGTGCACTGCACCTTTAGGATTTATATTTTATAAGAACTTGTGAAAAGCAGAAAAGATAATTAATCAAGAGTACATTCTATTGACCTGACAGTAGCATTAGTTCTATTGTAAATATTCTTACTTTCTTCAAATATGTCCCACGCACAGATCCACACACACTACTCCTCACAGGAGAATAAGCCAGATCCTTAAAGCCAACCTCTCTGTCATCCTGCAGCCCCTCACCATTTTATGTGGTCTTTAACTGCCATTTCTAGTAGAAGGTTTTTTTCCTGAGCTACATAAAGGCGCTCATCTGTACGCAACACTACAGAGAATCATGTAAACTCCCATGTGTGCCTGTAGCACCTATCATTAGCACATTGAATTACCACATCTAGTTTCCAACCTTTCTTCAGATTTTCACCATCTATTTCTCCCACTGAACTCTAATTCCTGAGTACAGCCCCTTTCTATTATCTGTACTAATGGCACTGGGGTGGGGTGGAGCACGAGAGAGAGCCACAGAAAACTTGTAACCTCAACTTAGCCTTTGATCTTTCCACTTACTGCCCTTTATTCGAGTTGCTAATGAGCAGTGAAGTTGACAGATTGAAATGGCACCTCTGTCTGCCCTCTGATATAAGTGCTAATGAACATGTATCTGACAAGAGGCTGTCAGGACATTAAGAAAAGGAAAATAAGGGCCTAGCTGACCTGCAGGCCTGTCATCTCTCTTTCATGATTGACTTTATTTTAGTTATTTCTATTATCCTATGAGTTGGGGTTGAATAATGTACTATTATTTTTGACTCTGTAGCCAAGTAAGTCATTGAGTACTTCCAAATTACAGAATTTTTATCTTTTCAGCTAACTCAACTAAAATATCTATGGAAATTTCATAACACTTCCGTGAAAGACATACCTTTCTACTTCGCTTTCAGCCTCTTACAAATTCTCACTAATGAACCAATAGAAACAAAGAAATAAAATACAAGTCTTGAAAGAAAAGCATGACTCAAAGCCATGTTTGTCTTCAGGAAATAAGATTCTTTTTTTAAAACTAACATTGTCAGTTGCGCCAACTTTAGAATCCCACCTGGTAGCGCGTGTGTATTTTGCTGATGGAACATACTAGAATAAAGAAAAACAGCATGGGAACCCAAAGCTTGAGGAGCTTTAGATCTAGATACTTTTGGAAACATCCTCCCCGCTAGCTAGCTCTTCTTCAATATTTCTTTCCTGATCTCTCTTTGGAGGCTGTAAGTTTTAGGAAGCAACATGATAGGAAAAGGAGATGAAAAGACCTAGCAATGGCACACCATCACATTAAATATTTACCATTCTACTGGTTGCAACCATAATGGAAACAAACCTTAGAAATAGCAAGACACTAGAGATTCCATGTCCCAATATAGAAAGTTATAGGACTCCTTTCAGGCAGAAAAATCTCACTAAGTTCCAGGAACCACCCCATAGACATTTTGTTAGAGCAGAAATCTAAAGAAAAGCTGTAAAATATCCACGTCTTTCAACTGAAGACTCAAGAAGGAGATTTTACCAATGTTCATGTAGTTCATGGGCCAGCTGACTATAAAATCAAAGGCTGGTAAATATTAGGATTGTAGCAAACTTCTACCATTGCAGAACAATGAATTGAAACTCACATTTACAAGGTTTGCAATTAGATTCAAAGTTTCAATGCTTTTTTTTTCTACATAAAATATTTGACTCTTTAGAGTTCCAGGTAGCCTGACTATAAAATAGGTGTAATAGTTACTCCATAAAATACTGTAAAGAATAAATTTTAAAATGATTCATGTGGAAGATCTTCATAAACTAAAAGAATAAATGTTAACGACATGAAGCAATGATGAAAGTTACATATATTATCCTCAATTTTTTTAAAACCCCAATATTTTACTCAGGAATGAAATCAATTATTGAATAAAATTTATTACATTTCTTTAAAAGTCCTAAGATTAATAACAATTTGCTATAGCCATAAAACTAGTCTAGGATTTCTGTGGAAAAGAAACCCAGGATTGTTTTCCCTGAAAGCCACAGTTTCTTCTTGTCTCACAAATCAAATTTCTACCAAAACACCTACCTTTTATAAAAAGAAAAATGTTACTACATAATAGTATAGAATGTCATGAAGAATATAATTGCATATATGCTAAAATTTATAAAGCTGAAGTTCTTAGAGAATAATAAGTATCAGAGATCTGATCCATTAAACTGAGCCACAACTGATAGTAAAAGATTAGCACAAAATATTTTAAATGTCTAAAAAGAAAAATGAAACTGGGGGATTCTGAGGACACAGGTCAGTAGTACAGTACCTGTCTAGTACGTATAGAGCCGAGTGTGAAAGAAAATAAAAAGAAAGCAAGGAGGAAAAAAGAGAAGTAGGGAAGAGAAAAAAAGGGAGAAAAGACACTTGAGCAATTTTCAAATATTAGAAATTATAATACATTACATAAAAGTATAGAAATCGTAATTAGATAGTACCAAAGAAATGATCAAAATATAATTAAATTAGATTTTGTACAATAATCTATTTTACATATGTTAGACACAAAACTTCTAAATATTGTGGTAAAATAAATGGAGAGCTAATAGTGTTTATAAATTTATAAAATCAAGGATAAAAGAGCCAACAACAGGAAAATATCATGAAAAACATAAACCAGTACATAACACTTATAACGATTAGTGTTAATGGCTTCAATGCACCAATTAAAAGAAATAGGCTGGCAGAATGTATTGAGAAATAAGATAACAATCTGCTGCATAAAGGAAAAACACTTAATTCAAAAAGAAATCCATAGACTAAAAAAGATGGGAAAAAATTCTCCATGCCATAGAACCCAGAAAAATGCAGAAGCTTCTATGTTATTTGCAAGTAAAATAGATTTCAAACCAAAAGTAATTAAGAGAGACAAAGAAATTCACTACCCCTTCATAAAGAGAAAAATCCAAAAGAAATGTATACATACACACATACACACACACACACACACACACACATATATTCATTTATATATACACCAAATGCTAATGCACAGAAATAAATAAAACAAATACTAACAAACATAAAAAGCCAAATAAGTACTAATATGACAGTAGTAGGGAACCTCAACACCCTACTTAACAAACAGAACAACTAGACAAGAAGTCAACAGTGATGAAATACTAGAACTGAACCAAACTTTTTTAACAAATGGACTTAATAAATGTCCAAGGTATGATGACAGCTGTTGGCTTCTCATAAATAGCTTTTATCAACTTGAGATACAGTCCATCTATTGCAGTTTTCTGTAAGATTTGTATTATGAATGGATGTTGGATTTTTTTTTTTTTTTTTAGTTTTTTGAGACAGGGTTTCGTTCTGTAGTTCAGGCTAGCCCTGAACTCACTATGTAGCCCAGACAACCCTCGAACTCAGCAATCCTCCTGTCTCTGCCTCCCAAGTGCTGAGATTATGGATGTGAGCCACCACACCTAACATTGTGGAATGTGGTACTGATTGCTGATGGGTGTGAGTCACCACACACAGCACTGTTGTATGTGGTACCAGGGATTGAACTCAGAACTTTGTACTTGCAAGGCAGAGGATGGAACCACTGAGCTAAATTCCTGGGCCTGGCTGTTGGATTTGGTTGAGTGCTTATCTGCATCTACTGAGATAACCATATTTTTTTGTCCTTGAGCCTGTTAGTATAGTGTGTTATGTTTACTGATTTACATATGTTGAACCATCCTTGAATTCCTGGGATGAATCTAATTTGATCAGGGTGTATGATCTTCTTTATGATCCTCTGAATTTTTTTCCAGTATCTTATTGAGGATTTTTGCATCAGTGTTCATTAGGATTATTGATCTTTAGTTTTCTTTTTTGGTTGGGTCTTTCTCTCCTTTTTGAATCAAGGAATGGTTGCTTCTAGGAATGAATTTGGGAGTATTCCTTCCCTTTCAATTTCATTAAAGAGTTTGAGAAGTAGTGGTATTAGCTATTCTTTAAAAGCTTGGAGAATTCTGTAGTAAAGCCATAAAGACCAGGACTTTTCTTTGTTGGTAGATTTTTCATTGATTTTCAATTTCATAGATTGTTATTGAGGTGTTCAACATTTCTATATCTTCTTCATTCAAATTTGGCAGTTCATATGTGTTTAGAAATCCATCCCTTTTTTGTGTGTTTTCCTTATTACTGGAGTACAAGTTCTCAAAATATGTGTTTATTATCCCCTATACTTCAACTGGATCCATGGTGATGTCCCCGTTTTCATTCCTAATAGTATGAATTTGAGCCTTTTCCTTCCTTTCCTCGATAAACTTGGCAATTTTATTTATCTTTTCAAAGAACCAACTTTTCAATTCATTGATTTTTTTGTATCATTCTCTGAGTCTCCATGACATTAATTTCTGCTTTCATCCTTGTAATTTCTTGCCTAGTATGAGCTCTGGCTTTGTCTTTGCTTGTCTTTTTCTAGTAGCCTGAGGTTCAGTATTAGATTGTTTATTTGAGCTTGCTCTGTTTTCCTGGTGTAGATATTCAGTGCTATGATTTTTCCCTTGTAGAACTGCTTTCATTTTATCCCATAAATTCCTGTATGTTGTACTAGGGTTATTATTTAGTTGTAAAAATTGTTTAATTTCTTCTTTAGCTTCTTCTCTGATCCATGGGGTGTTCAGCAGAATATTATTCAATTTTCATGTTTTTGTGAGATCTTGGAATTTCTTTTGCTATTCAGCTCCAATTTCAAGGCACTATTATCTGACAGTATATAAGGGATAACTTCACTTCCTTTTCATTTACATAAATATGTTCTATATACTAGCATGTAGTCTATTCTGGGGAATGACCCATGAGCAGCTGAGAAGAACTCTGACTTTGAGGGTTAAATTACTCTGTAGGCATTTATTAAGTCCATTTGTTCAATAGTTTGGATTATCTCAAGTATTTCCTTATTGATTTTTTTGTCCAGTCAGTCTGTCTTTATGTGACAGTGTGGTATTAAAGTCCCCAACTACTATTGTATTAGTGTTTATCTGGCTTTTAATGTTTATTAATATTTGTTTCATATAGTTGGGTGCACTAGATTTTAGTGCATAAATATTTATGAATGTCATTTTTTTTCTTGGATTGTTCCCTGTATGAGGATGTAGTGTCCTTCTTTGTCTCTCTTAATCAGTTTTTGTTTGAAATCTATTTTGTCTACAAATAGAATAGCTACTCCTGCTTTTTTGCAGTTTCCCGTTACATGGAGAATTGTTTTCCATCCCTTTACCTTCAATCTATTGTTTTATTTCTGAATAAGGTGTTTTTCTTGTTGCAGCATAATGGAGGATTTTGATTCTTAATTCATTGTGCCAGTGTCTGTCTTTTAATTGACACACTGACGCCATTGATATTAATGCTTGTAACTGATATGGACTGAATCAGCCCTGTCATGATGTTTTCCTGTTCTTGGCTCTTATATTCTTTGCTTTTGCCCCTTTCCATTCAGTTTCTTGCCTTGCCCCATGGGTTCACTCTGTTGGGACTCATGAATTTGTGACCTTCATTTTTTTTCCCAAGATATTCATTAGAACTTTTTGGAGTGCAGGTTTTGTAATTGTGAAACTTTTCAGGAGTTCTTTGCCATGGAAATATCTCACTTCCCTGTCATTTTTGAAAGGTAGCTTTGTTGGATACATCGATCTAGATTGGAGGTTGTTTTTCTCCAAAGTTTGAAACACTTCACTCCAGGCTGTCCTTGCCTTGAGCATTTGTGTTGAAAAGTCTGCTGTGATCCTGATCAACTTCCCTTTGTATGTAGTTTTTTCTTTTCTCTAGCTACTTTAAATATTTTGTTCATTTGTTGCCTCTCTGGAACTTTGATAATTATATGTCTAAGTGTAGAT
>PVIR01032125.1:0-19062 GCA_004026965.1 Petromus typicus
AAAAAAAAAAAAAAAAAAAAAAAAAAAAAAAGAATTTCACAAAAGCAGAAAGTTCTGGGAAATATAGAATTCTGAAACAATGTCAACATACTATGCGACATCTATTAATTTACTAAATGGCTAAAAAATGAGTGAATTTGCCTTTTGGTTACATTTATGATCAGACTAGCTCAGCCAATCGGAAGGTCTGACAAAAACATGAAAAGGATCAAAGCACACCATGAATGTCCTTACGTATTTTAAATAATATTTTGTAAGCCACAGGAACCAAAAGGGCTTTGTGTAGGTACACAATGCTGCATTTTTAATAAAAAAGAGATGTGTGAAGGATCAGGACTTTAGAAAGCTATTCAAATTGTTCTGGTTTTAGATAGGAGGGGACAGGGAAGGAAGGATTTATTTGAAAATAGCCACAACAGAAAAAGCAACAAGGGATATGAATGAGGATGTGATTAGGCTTAAGTGTTTTATCTTGTTTTTAAGAGTAAAGTCTCGCCCTACAATTCAGAGCCTGGGGATTATACAATTATTTATAAACACCAGTTCAATTATTAAGTGTGAAGACAAAATAATTTTTAGATTTTTATTCATTCGAAAAGATTTAAATAAAATATTGGGCTAGGGGTGTATGTAGCTCAGTGTTAAGAGTGCATGCCACCTGGGGTAAATCCCAGCACTGGAGGCAGGAAGGTGGAGCTAAATGATTCTTAGCAAGATAAGAACAACATATAACGGGTGCCACTTCTAAACATATATGTTAAATAGACCCTCGGATAGATACTGCTGTTACTTCTACCTTACAGTTAAGGGAATTGAGACACAAGATTTATCCAAGGTCAAAGAATTTTCTAGGAGGCCAGGGGTTTACTTCAGTGGTTCCAGCTTCTGTCTGGCAAATGCAATGTCCCGAGTTCGATCCCTGGTAACTACACATCACAATGCTAGGCCTGGTGGCTCACGCCTGTAATCCCAGCACTTGGGAGGCAGAGGCAGGAGGATTGCTGTGATGTGAGTTTGAGGCTGAGCTCAGGGCCAGCCTGAACTACAAAGGGAGAACCTGTCTCAAAAAAAGAAATGAAAAGAAAAGAAAAAAGTGGTACCAGCAGCAATTTAAGGAAATTTTCTAAGAAAGGTAGAGTAAAGGAGAGGTTTAATTGGGGGATAGAAGAACCAGAGAGATATTAGGAGACCAGTAAACCAGGTAGGTACAAATCCAGGAAATAATTTAAAAGAAGGAAAAAGGTTTCAAGAAAGGGATGGAGTTTAGTGAAATCCGTGCCTGGTTCTTTTGAGAAAGGAAGGTTGGTTCCACAGCAATTAGAAGTAGACAGCACTGAAAAAAATTAAGACAATGAAGCTTTTATTAAAAGACAACGGAAAGAGGAAGAGGGTAGATGTTAAGAAGATACTGAAGATGTTAGATCCTTGGAAAGTGGTGGCAGGAGGATGAACAGGGAAGACATGAAAGGCAATTCAGGATTTGGAGATGGGGAATGGGTAAATTTAGTGAACATTTTTGAGATTGTGGTCAGGAGGTGAGTAAATTTAAGATGGAGAAAATGCCAACCATTTTTGGAGTTCCATAGTTTTAAGCTCGGGAAACTAGGTAAAGATTATCTATTAATATGGCTTGGGGGTAGCTCCTTGTCACATCGAAAAGTGAAAATAGGTTTTACAAAGAATAACAGAACACATCAGGGACTAGTAAAAAAAAAAAAAGAGAGAGAGAGAGATCTACAAATGTCGGTATATGTCTATTCATAGAGTCCACTCATGAATTTATACCCTTCTCTAGTTAAAAGCCACACACCTTTCAACCCTTGGGACAGAAACCAGAAACAAGGGCAACCTACTGGAGACTAGCACTCAAGTTTTACAAGAATTGCAAGATTCTAAGGTAATACTGAAAAAAACGTGACTATACCGATAATTTAGTTATGTATAAAGCTGATGACTTGGGAGAGTAAGGATTCACATTTAGAGCACAGTTGTAAACAGGTGAAAGGTAGAAGCCATGGTCAGGGAGAGGCAGAGAGTGGAGAAAGGGCTAGTCTGAAGCGCTCACGCACTCATGCAAGGTCTCTCTGTTAATTATTTCCTTTTTGGCAGCTTGGTTAGGATTTTCAAGCCAACTGCAGAATCATAGAGTGAATCTTAGGCTGTGGAAGCAATCTAGCCGCAAAGCTGAGTCCGTATTTCCCAATCTAGCCACATTCCCTTCTCACTAACGAGCCAATGCTGCCGCCTTATGCAAAGCCTGAATCACGGGAGAGGATCTGCTTTCCAGAGCCAGGACGACGCCAATCGGCCTGCAGCGGGCAGTGTTCTGTCTAGATAAGCGGCGCGGGAAGTGCAGGTCTCGAAACCTTTCCACTCTGGCTGGGGAAAAGCACCTGGTCATCAGTAAATCGCGAGGACGAGGCTAAACTCAGCGGCCCTCGTTAAACCCCGCGGGAGCAGGGCCGTGAGTAGCTGCTCCCTCCCGTTCCGGCGGCTGACTTCACCGCGCTGGGCCGAGACCCGGGGAAGCACCACTCCAGGCCTGGGGAGGAGCCTCGGCGCAGGAACTGGGGGCGGGCTCCTTCCCAGCTCCCCTAGAGGTCTGAAAATGGCGGGCGGCAACCCGCGCCCCGACGCGCAGGCGCCACGGTGGCCATCCTTCCGTCTGCTTCGGGCGGCCCAGGAACCTTCTTCCAGGGCGCCTTGTCCAGGGGCATCTGGCGCCCGCGATTGGCTGAGCTGGGCCAGCTCTCCGTGCGGAGGCGGAGCCGCCACGCAGAGGCCACGTTTCCCGCCCCGCTGGTGCGCGTGCGCACACGCCCCTCCAGAAAGTGTTGGCGCGCGCGCTCCCTCCCAGGCTCCCCGCTCACTTCTCAGCTCCCTCCCCTTTCCGGGTAGGCCCGTCCCGTCAGCAAGGCAGTGAGCACCGCGGCCAGCAGAGGGCGGTCCGGAC
This sequence comes from Petromus typicus, assembly GCA_004026965.1. Lineage (NCBI taxonomy): Eukaryota > Metazoa > Chordata > Mammalia > Rodentia > Petromuridae > Petromus > Petromus typicus. Next base: position 2,954 of record PVIR01032125.1, read on the forward strand.
CCAAGTCTGCAGCGGCGCCATTGGCGTGTGGAAAATGCCACCAGATGGCGGGTTAGGATTGCAGCTCCGTTGAAGGCGCGGCCCCCGCTCCCGAACCCCCGGCGACCACCTCGTAAACCCCCCCCACATCGGGAATAACACACCGGAGACTTTTGGGGGGGAACTAGGTCGACGGCCGGCAGCGCCCGGATGGGCAGCTGAGGTGAGTGCGGGCGGCGGCGGCGGCGGCGGGGGGCGGGAAAGAGGGGGAATGCGGCGGCAGCGGCGCGGGGGCTGGAAGCGGCGATCCAAGATGGAGGCCGGGCGAGAGCTGGAGAGCGCGAGCGAGGAGCGGGCGGGCCGGGCGCGGACCTCGCGCGGGGGAGGGAGGCCGCGCGGGCCTGTGCGGGGCGCGGCGGTCAGGGCTGTCCGCCGCCCGGGGGCGGCTGTGGGCGCGGCGGGCACCCCGGCGCCCGCGTCTCCCCCACCCTCCCGCGGGCCCCGAAGATGGTACCCCCGCCCGCCCAGGCACTACGGCGACAGGCGCGGAAGCCTTTGTGGCGCGCTCGGGCCCGCCGCCAAGCCCGCCCTCCGCCCCCCCCCGGCCCGGCCCTCGGGACTCGCCCGCGCCCGGCGGGGTTGGGCCGAGGCGGGCTGGCGCGAACGCCTTCCGCTGCCCGCCCGCCGCCCTGCGTTTCTGCGGGGCTTTGGCGGCGGCCGCGTCACATGACAACGAGCTCGCTTCGGCGGAGGGGCCTGGGGGTGGCTCGGCGTGGCGGCCGGCCGAGGCCCCTGGCCCGTGGGGTGGGGCAGGGGGCTCGGACGGGGGCCGCGGGACGTGGAACCCAGGTTTCCGTGCGGCCTGCCTCCCCCCACCCCCGCGCTGGGGGCCTGCTTGGGAAACCCGGCTAGGCCGGAGCATTGCCCCGCTAGTTTGCCAGTCCCCTGGGAGAAGAGGCCAATAAAAGTTGTTTTCCCTCCTTTCTCGGGGTGGGGCGGAGTGAAGAACTGTGAAAAGGGGAGTGCCTAGAGTTGGACCTGTGCCCCATTTGGAGGACCCGAACTGAGTGCTGCTTGTGTGCTGTGTGGGGGCCAAGAAATTCTCAGGTCCTAAGGTTGTCACGTCACCCCTTCCGCCTACATTTGAAATGTTACCGATTCTCTTCACATTGCGGGCAATCGTGCCCTAGGAGTATAAGTCGTGGGGTGGTTTTGGAAGCTGACAGAATCCAAACAATGCTGTTTGTGGTTGTGATTGTGTTTGTGTAGCGAATTGTCTGCTATTAAAGTTGCTGTTAGGATGATACAGTTTTGTGTCATGCTTGTGACTTGAAATGACTATATTTTACATCAGTACAAAACAGTTGGGGAAAGTCTAAATTGGTATAAAGAAAGTTGTGTGATTTGTAACACGTGAAATTTGAATGCGAATCTAACTTAATTTTCCGTGTATTTTAAGAATATTGTAAAGTAATGGTGAAGCACTTACGGAAAAGTACTAAAAGCCCGGATAAAAAGTCTTTTATCATGTGATATATTATACCATGCTCTCATATTTATACTATATGAACTCAGACTTAAAACATTTGACCGAGGAAGGATGTATGAAAAGAATCAGAAATGTTACTTCCTTGGTTTTAATTTTTGAGACTGTGACACAGATTGTTACCTAAATAGTTTTAGAAAACCTACAGGTGTTTTCCTAAATTGTCTTCCATTCGAAAAATGTACTTTCAATAAGCTGAATTTCTTTAGACAGTCTATCGGTGATAATTTTTGCAAATAACTTCGACTAGAAAATTTATGTATCTATTTTGATAGTCTGATACGTCTAAAGGATAAACAAGCAAAATATGGAAAATTGTTCCTGAGATTTTCTCCTGTGAAGAAAGTTATTAATTTGAAAGGCTCTTTCAAAGCTCTGGGGAACCTGTGGTGAACGGGAGGGAGACTCTTGAACTGAAGTTGCTTGGAAGACCCCTTAGGTTTGTTGTCTTTGGGATGAGATTTTACTCTGAGTCTTACTGTCCTTATATCTAAATGGGGTAATAATGGTAGTGGTTTGACAAGACATACACAAATTTACACAGTTGGCATCATTTTTTTCTATTTTCCTAATCATGGTAAATGTAATCTGGAGAAAGACACGTGCTTTTCTCCTTTTCTTTGTTATTTATTTCAATATCTGTAGATCAGATGTTTAATTATGATGTGGCTGGCCTCTCATCAGCCTCTCACTGAAATCTGTGAAATCAAATGTGGCTGCACACACACACACCGGTTTTGAAACAGTTTTGCTGCGCCTGTGCACACACACCCACCCCAGTTTTGAAACAGTCTCACTACCTAGTTCAGACTTAGCTCTGACTCACTATGTAGCCTAGGCTGACCTCAAACTCTCTGTGGTACTCCTGGCTCAACCTTCTGCATGGTGGGATTACAGGCATGCCCTACCACATACAATATTGACTTCCCCCTTTTTTTTTTGGTACTAGGGATCGAACTCAGGACCTAATAAATAGCCCATCATCACTGAGCTAAGTCCCCACACAGGATCGTTTGTCTAGATCACTGCTTATTGGCAGAATTAATATCCTTATGGTGGTATAATGAAAGTTTTCAACTTTTTGGAGATGTTGACCAGAGATTGCTCCCTGTTCCTTGCCCTAGTATAGTATAGTGCAGTAGGCAACAGTTCAAAACACAGCTGTTTGTTTTTCTCCAGGAAAACAAAACAAGTCTCTGTCTTCTGTCTTTGACTTCTAGATGCCTTAGTATGACCCACTTTTTTTAAAGGTAACCTGATTAGATCAGGCTGAGACAATCTATTTGGCAAATGCAACTGATTAGGGATCTTAACTACATATGCAGAAATTTCTGCTGTATGAAATGATAATTTCAAAGCAATTTCATTATATGTATAGATCTTCCTCATACTTACAGAGAGGAAAATGTGTAAGTGTGTGGGTCTTTCCAGGGTCTGAAGAATTTTACCTGCTATGGGGAAAGATTTATATTCACATTTGCTTCTTTAGAATCTGGGCATGCAAAAGAGTAGATACAGCCAGAACTATAGCCCCCCTTATCTTCTTTAATTTCTTTAGTCGGGTTTATTTTGTCTTTTCTTCACTTATCTTTGTATTTCCTGATACCTCAGTTTTAAGTACTTTCCTCTATAAAAGAGTTTTGTTACACTGAGAAGAAATTACAAATAAAAACGAAACTAATTTAAGAAGATTGTGGGAGAAAGATTTAATTCTTGCCGTTTCTCCATTCCTGTTTTACCTATATTGTACTTGAGATTGAATCAGAAAAGTTATGGAATTTAAATGCCATTATTATACTTCTTTTAAGAGACAAGTTCACAGAATCATTTGTGTCAGGCATTTGATGGTCTAGCAGCTTGTGAGGAAAGAGTTCTTATGGATAATTATATGACAGTAGTAGAGTAGCATTATTTTTGGTAGAACAAAGGAAGTAGAAGAAGTTTGGTCATGGTATGTGATTTAACATTCTAGGAAGCAAAATATTTTCCAGAAGAGATAATTGGAATAGATATTAAATAAAATAAAAGTTAATTTTTGATATTGGGGATCAAACTCAGGACTTGAGCTTACAAGTCAGGCAAGCTGCTACTGAATAAACCCCCAGCTCAAGAATATTAAACTAAAGGATATAAGTAGAACTAAAATTTTTAGGAGATGGGTTGGGTGTGTACCTCAGATAACCTGAATTCCATAGCATTACCACCAAAATGTGTGTGTGTGTGTGTGTGTGTGTGTGTGTGTGTGTGTGTAGTGTGTGTGTGGTTAGATACTGTTTGATATATATACTTTAAGATAGGGTCTCACTGTGTTGGTGAGACTAGCCTTTAACTCATTGTGTAGGCGAGGCTGGCCTTCTGCTCACTGTGAGCCTCCTGCCTCAGAGCATGTGCCATCATGCCTGACTTACTGCTTGATTTTTTAATACGGAATTGACACAGTAAGGGCTTGGTAAATCTTTTTGTTGACTACAAAATATAAAACAGTTTAGAATTCAGATGATTCTTCTGCAGTAGTTTAGGAGAAAGAAGTAGGTAGAACAAACCTTAAAAAGATGGTTTTTACATAATGCACAGGTTGAGTTGATTCGTTGTTTTTTTTTTTTTTTTGAGACAGAGTCTCGCTTTTATAGTTCAGACTGGCCCTGAACTCACAATGTAGCCCCAGGCTACCCTTGAACTGTTGCGATCCTCCTGCCTTTGCCTCTTGAGTTCTAGGATTATAGGTGTTGTTTGCCACCACTTCTCTCATTGTAGTATGTGATGCCAGGATCAACTCAGAACCTTACACTTGCCTGGCAGACGCCAGAACCACTGAGCTAAATCCCAGCCCACTTGATTTTTGAGGTAGAATTAGGATTGTGTCTGTAAAGGAGGATTCAGTTTTAAGAGGACAGAATCCTAATTTACCTGTTTTAGTGCTAAAGCAACCTTCGATGAGAAATGTATGATTCTTTTAAAATGGGTTTAAATGTCATGGTCAGATCAACTGGTTTTATAGAATAGTATCTCTGTATAAAACACCCTTTATTCCTTCCCTTAGAATTTTCTGTCTTTGTGAATCTGTTCTGCCAGTCATTATTTGAAGGACTCTCAGGTTCTGCCCTCTTTCTAAAAGATTTTTTGTGGTGTGGCCTTGTATGATACTCCAGTGAGTTGCCCAAATGTTCCTGTGGAGTCTGACTACACATCCACAGCAGTATCTTTCAACTTGTTAGAAGCTAACAGTTACAAAAAATACTGCATTATGACCCAGTAGAGACACTTTTAAATGAGGAAAAAATTTTAGGAAACAATATTTAACATTTATGCAGGGCACTCTGATAATTTGCTTGTCTATATCATGATTCATAACAACTCATTTGGAAAACTGTTTACTTACAGCTAGGAAAGTACAAAATAGAACCATAGAAGGAACCATTTTACTTCCAACAGATGGGCAGACATTTAGAAAAGTCTGTTAGTATCAAATGTTGACAAGAATGTGGTAGGAATGTAAATTGATACGTCATTTTGTGAAAGTTTTTTTCATAATTAGTACAATTGAAGGTACATGTACATTAAACTTAACAAACAAAATTTTTTTTTTTTTTTAGGTTTTTTTGAGGCAGGGTCTCGCTTTGTGGTTCAGGCTGGCCCTGAGCTCAGCCTCCAACTCCCATCGCAGCAATCCTCCTGCCTCTGCCTCCTGAGTGCTGGGATTACAGGCGTGAGCCACCACGCCCGGCACTGTGGTATGTGGTACTGGTTGCTGCTGGGCGTGAGTCTCCACGCCCAGTATGGTATGTGGTAACCGGGGATCGAACCCTGGTCCTTGCGCTTGCAAGACAGGCGCCGGAACCACTGAGCTAAATCCCCGGCCCCAACAAACAAAATTTTTAACAAAGGGTCTGAAGATGGATCTCATGGCACCGTGCCTGCCTGGGAAGCTAAAGTCCTGAGTTCATCCCCAGTCCTGCCCCCTCCCCCCCAAAAGATACATTTAACAGTTGTTCTTTGTATTCCAGATGAAGGAGGTTTTTTGTTTTGTTTGTTTATGATAAGGCTGAGGATTTAGCTCTGTGGTTCTGGCGTTTGTCTGGCAAGTGCAAGGTCCAGAGTTTGAATCCTTATAACCATATACCACAATGCTAGGTGTGACGACTGACGCCTGTAATCCTTATGCCTGTAATCCTAACACACAAGAGGCAGAGAAAAAAGGATTGTTGTGAATTCGAGGCTGGCCTGGGCTACAGAGTGAGTTCAGGGCCAGCCTGACGTACAAAGTGAGACCCCGTCTCAAAAAAAAAAAAAAAAGTTTATAATGTTCTCACTTGCATTGCCAGAGTTTAGAAATAAAGTATCCTTCTGTGGTACAATAGATAAATAATGCTTTAATTTTTAAATTTTTTCTTTTGAGACAGTATCTCACTAACTCATGTAGACTGGTTTTGAATTTATTATATAACCCACACTGGCTTCAAACTGATGGTAATCAGCCTAGCCAGTAAAGAGCTTATTAAAATTTTCTGTTTGATCTGTCAGTTTTATGTCTGATTGTATTTTTAAAGAAATTTATTTGCATAAGTTCTCTTGTTATCTTTTTTATGCCTGTAGGTTTTATGGTGCTATCTTTTTAATTTTTGATATCATTAATGTGTCTTTATCTTGATCATTTAGTAGTTCAGTTTTGTTATCTGTCAAATCAGCATTGCTAATTTTCTCTACTATTGTTCTTTTTTCATCTGTTTTCTTTTCTTTCTTTTTTTTTTTTTTGAGGCAGGGTCTAGCTTTGTAGTTCTGCTGGCCCTGAGCTCACTATTGTATCCCAAACTCAGTAGTCCTCCTGCTTCTGCTTCCCTAATGTTGGGATTACTGGTGTGAACCACCACGCCCAACATTGTGGCAGGTGGTACTGATTGCTGGTGGGTGTAAGCCATCTTGCCCGGCATTGTTTATGGGGCTGTGGGGGTGACCTCAGGACTTTGGGTTTGCAAGGCAGGCGCCAGAAGCACTGAGCTAAATTCCTGGGGTTTTTTTGTCTGTTTTCTATTTCTTTGTTTCCTGTTCTTTATGATTTTTCTTCTTTTCATTTTCTAGGCGAAACTGTAATTAATAGATTTTGGACATATCTTCCATTCTGATATATTTAAATCTAGATATTCCTTTGAGCATTGTTGTACCTCGAGAGTTTTAATATTTTATTGTATTTTTACTGTTCAGTTTGAAAGTTTTCTAAGTTGCTTTGTGATTTGTGTGTGAATTTTTAAAAAGTGTGGTGCAGCTGGGCATGATGGCATATGGATATACTCAGTGTTATGAGTAGCTCTTTCTAAAATTGGCTTGCCTGTGGAAAGTTGGTGGATTTTGGGTGGTTTACTTCTTGTCTCAAAACAATTGAAGGAAATGAACAAAAAAAAGTGATAAAGTTTACTTAAAAAAGCAAAAGTGAAGAGTGAGGGAAGAACTGGTTCTGTGGAGTGATCTTCATCTGAGTAAAAGAGGAAAGAGTAAGATAAAAGTACACTCTAGAGGAGGCAGGGCACTCTTATCTTGAGTAAGCCGCCAGAGCAAGTGCTTCTTGGTGCCTCTATCCTTTTATATTGTCCAGATCTTGAGAGAACTTCTACATACAGGGCCTGAGAAGTGGTGCTGGGATCTCATGCCTCAGGCTGCTGTCAGATTTAGGTTGTACTGTGGGAGATCTAGGAGGGGCACCTCTGGAATCTTCATGACAAGCTCCAGTCCTCTGAGTCCCACGGCAAAAGAATTAACAACCAGCAGACAACAAAATTGGAACCTTGAGCAAAAGGCTGAGCCCAGGTTTGACTCTTGCTTCTTCAAGCAGTAGCAGCAGAAGGCCCCATACCCTGAGTGCTGCATCTTTATTCAGTACCACTCCTTCACAGCTAAAATCCTAGCATGCATGAGGCAGAGTGAATATCCCTGTAGTTACAGATCCTGCAGGGCAGGGCAGACATCTGTAGTTCCCAGCCATACTATTGAAAAACTGTTCAAATTACAGTAATCATGTGCAGGATTCTGGGAACTGTTGTGCCCAGTATTTTGGGATCTTTTAAGTAAAACAGGGCAGCCTGTTGGGCAGATGGGCAGCCTCCATCTAGTTTTACCACACCTTAGTCTCCTGTTACCTGTACTCTAGGAGGCTGAAGCAGGAAAATCCCAAATTTCAGCATAGGCTGGGCAATTTAGGCACTTAGAAAGACCTTATTTCAAAATAGAAAATTTTCAAGAGTCAGAGATCTAGTTCACCATGAAAGCCCTCAGTTCCCAGTGCTAGGGGAAAGATACTGCACATTGTTTTAGTTTTGGAGATTATTTTGAATACCTTATCGTATGATTTTTAATTTATTTCACTTCTGAGTTCAAAGAATACACTTTATGATTTTAATATATTGTTGCTTTCTATGATTTTGAATTTATTACCTTGTTTTATGAGCCAGCATATGGACGGTCTTGGTTAATATATCTTTCACACTTGAATATGTAGTCTTTTTAAAGACATTTTTTATTTTTTTCCCTTTACTGAGTTAATTGGTGCATTTTATTTTGTTTAGTTTTTTTGAGACAGGGTCTTGCTTTGTACTTGAGACTGGTCCTGAACTGTATGTAGCCCAGGCTAGCCTTGAGCTCACAGCAGTTGTCCTGCCTCTGCCTCCCGAATGCTAGGATTGCAGGCATGAGCCACACACCTGGCTGTTGGTACATTTTAGGTAACATGATTTCATTCAACATTGAGAATTTGTACCTGTACATGATTGCATGTGTATTCTGCATTTGGGTCAATATTTTACAAATTCATCAGTTAGATTATGGCACTTTGATAGTATTTAAAAACCACATATTTTTATAAGTGATTCTTTTTTTGGGAGAAAAGGGATTTTTTTTTTTAAATCATTTGCTGAGAGAAATGTGATATTATGTAATTACTGTAGTTGAGAATCTTGCATGGTGGACAGATGTCTGCATTAATCCCAGTAGTTGATCGGCAGGGTATAGTAGAGCAGGGCAGCACAGGGCAGGCATCTGTAGTTCTGTAAATAAGTCCCTTCTGTTACGTTTTGCCTTGTATATTTCGGAGCTATTGTTACTGGATGTACATAAGTTGTTATTGTTATGTCATTTTGATGAATTGACCTTTTCATTTTTATGAAATGTCCCTCTCTATTAATAATCTTTGCTTTGAAGTGCATATACTTTAACTGATATAGTTTTTTCAAAACTATAAAGTATATGTTTTGACAGTAGTATATAGTTAGATTATATTTTTTTAGCCCATTCTGACAATATGAAAGTGGAATATGTCTTCCAATTACAATAAATATTGATTGTATGGTAATGTTAGTCAAGAGCTGTGAAATATTTGAGATTTTATTCTGTTTGCAGGCCAACAGGTTAACCTATAGTGTAGTGTCTACTGGTAGAAGCCATCCAATTTCACAGGAGACATAAAGAATAATGGCAGTGTAGTAATAGTAATCAGAGAGTCAGCATTTATTTGTATCAGGTCCCTGAGCCCTGTTTGCCCATGGCAGTTAAAAGAGGTTCATGTGATAGTGCACTTGCGTAGGCTATGGTTTACATTGTAAAACAGGAATACCAAACTTAGGAAAACTCAGACCTTTTCTGATAGGTACGTAAGTAGAAGGGCCATTTGTTCTGAGGAAGACCTCTGTCATGAGTATTGACTTGGGAGTTAGGAAAACTTGACACACAAGGACAGTTGACCTAAAAAATTGACAGATGAATTTCCTGAATTTATCTTACATTATTGCTTCTTAATTTGTCCATTATTTTCCTACATGACCTCAATTTAGTTTTTCAGTAGTAGACAATCTATAGCATGTGTGCTGCAATGGGCATTTTGGGTTCACCATCACTGATCTAGGCACTATACTTTTTTAAGTGTTGAGATTTTTGCTAAATTGCTCAGGCTGGCCTCTAATTTGAAATCCTCTCAATCCTTTGATTTAGCCTGCTGAGTAGGTGGAATTATAGGTGCATGTCACTACACGCTATTGTACTCTACTTTTTTATTCTCCTGAAATTGGATTACATACTTGTAACCTTTTATTTTAATAATAGATTTTATTGGTACATTTTATATACACGTCGTGATCACGATCAACATGGAAAATTTGTACCAGTATATGACACGACTTAATTCTCATTTATAAACTTTATTTTCTCGTATCTTTGCTCTGGTTATGTGTGTGAAAGAAAAAACCTCGTTGAACATTTTACAATAACCCTGTGAGGTAGTTATTGTTAGGCTGGTATTATCCCTGTATTAGTAAACTTGAGATGAATTTTCTCAAGTGTTTCTGGGATGGAAACATTGTGGAGCTTTTATTTTTATTTATTTTTTTTTTTTTTTAGGTTTTTGGAGACAGGGTCTCGCTTTGTGGTTCAGGCTGGCCCTGAGCTCAGCCTCAAACTCACATCACAATCCTCCTGCCTCTGCCTCCCGAGTGCTGGGATTACAGGCGTGAGCCACCACGCCCGGCACTGTGGTATGTGGTACTGGTTGCTGCTGGGTGTGGGTCACCACATCCAGTATTGTTATGTGGTTACCGGGGAATCGAACCCAGGTCCTTGCGCTTGCGAGACAGGCGCCGGAACCACTGAGCTAACTCCCCGGCCCAGCTTTTATTTGTTTTTTGAGACAGAGTCTAGTTTTTGTAGTTCAGGCCGTTCCCAAGCTCACTGTGTAGCCCAGATAAGCTTTGAACTCACAGCAGTCCTTCTGTGTCTGCTTCTTGGGATTACAGGCATGAGCCACCATACCCAGCTGTGGAGCTTTTAGAATATTCAGTTCCCTGATCTTAATAACAATTATTTGGAATGTTTGCTTTAAAATTCCTTATACTCGTATATAGCTTTTACATATTCTACTGTATACTTGATATAACTCACAAAGAAAGGAAAAGTACAATGATCCATGAAATTCTTTTCCTGACAACTTTGGCAGCATCCGTTATCCTCTGTGAATATCACCTATAGCATTTATTGTTGACATGAGGTTTAGTGGAGTGGAGTTCATAAGGCACAGAAGTATCTTGTACATAGAGATTTAGACTAGTCCTAAGACCACACAGCTAGTAAGTGGTAGAGCCAATATTTGAACTCACGTGTAGTATTGGAATCCAGACCAATAAATCTTTTCAAAGGCCATTTGTTTTTCAACCTTATTTCTGCATATTGAAATCCTTTGCATTTTGAAGTTGCAGAGATTTGGTTTTCTGTTTTACCATATGGTAACTGTTGTCATAGGTGGGACATTTAATTTGTGGAAGCCTCAATCGTCTCATTTTTATGAGAAAATGGTTACAATTCTTTCTTTTAAAAATTATTTTGAATTTTGATAAAAATTGTGTGTTTTGAGGTGCAGTGTAGTGTTTGGCTGTATGTTTACTTTATGGAATGTATATATCATTATGTTTAATATTTTAAATCACTTTTTGGGTAGGAACACTTAAAATCTCTTAGCAAGTTTCACTTATGCTGTATAATATATTTTAATACATGATCGTGTTCACTATATAAAGATTAGATTCATTGTGGGGACTCAGTACATGTGTGTGACACTTTTTTTGGCAGTAACAGGGATTGAACTCCATCCCTGTTCTTTCAAGGTAGGCATGGTATCACTTCAACTAAATACCCAGCCCCCAACATGTCTTAATTCTTATTTTCCTCTTCCACTATTTTTCTTCTTTTGACAACTAATTATTAATTGTCCCCCTGTACAGGGATCAAAGTTAGGATCTTGTGTTTTTTAGGCAGGTATGGCACCACTGACCTAAATCCTCAGCCACAGTCAGTAATTTTGTAGTGTACACCAGCTGGACATTCTCTGATGCATTTCTGATACTGTTTACCCAGAGAGGAGTCAGATCCTTCTGGTCTCCCGGTTATAGTGCCAATTGTGAGCCCTAGGTTGCTTTCTCTGTTTTCAATCACTAGCTCTATGTATGTGTGTACCTGTCAGGATCCTCACTCAGAAACAGATTTTCTGTTTATTATTCTAGTTACACAGGATGCATATGAAGAGATATATTGAGCAAAGGGCGTAGGAAGAATTGTGGTGCTTCCCTGCTCTTTGGGTTTACCGCTTTCCAGGAACCACTGCATGTTGAGCTGTGTGGAAGGAAGCTTTCACTCCAACTCAGTTCTTTTGAACTTTTATGGAAGCTTTGTTATTTGTAACTGACTAAATCATTGGCCACTGGTGATCAATTTAACCTTCAGCTCCTTTCTTTTTTTCCCCAGAGGTTGTGGAGTAGAGCCCAAAATCCTAATCCTCTCATCAGGCCTTTTTGTCTTTGCAATAAGAAGCCTCTATACTAAAGCTGCCCAGGGGCTCACAAATCACCAGTAACCTCATTAATATTATAGAAAGACATATCACTTTGGAAATTTCAGGGAGGTTAGGAAAGACCAAATATATATTTCAGAGTATATTAGCATTCCTGGTAGTTGGTACACAAAGTTGATAAACATGTAAGTTCTGCTCTTTAAAAGCTTTTATTTCATTGAGAATGACTAAATACTGCGCTGAAATCACAAAGTAATAACAGGATAATACATGAATGTGTATAAGGGTAGTTAGTTCAGGATACTTTCCAAACATCAAATACAACTTAAGAGCAGATGCTCTTCTTTGTCAAGTTTTTGCTCCTTGTATGTTAGAAGTGACGAACATGAATCAAGTTTTTCCAGCACTTTTATTTTCTAATTAAAATAACATTTAAAAGTATTATTTGTATGATTTTTTTTTTCTTTCTGGAAAATACTCTTTCTAATTGTGGCATTACAGATCCAGGTATAGTTTGCGACAATCCTAATTGTTAGGCAGCAAAGTGTTTTATAGTCAAGCATGAATATGTCAATCATCTACGATGTAGTCCTCCATTTAGAAGATATTTTTATTTTTCTCTCTCTCTTAGCCTGAAGCTTAGTTTTTCCTATGTTAGTTTATAGTATTCCCCATTTCATCTGGGGCACTGAGAGGTAGGCTTCCTCTTTAGTAGATAATACAAAATAACAAGTATGTAGAAGTTCTTACAGTATAAAGCAAGGTGTAAAAGTTTGAAGAATATTCCAGGGCTGTGTTGTATTTTACTGTTGCAGCCTAAGTTAGTGGAAGAAAATGCCTTTCTACTATGAATTGCAAGTTATAATTAAAATGTCCATCTATTCACATATTACAGGAACCATAGTCACATTATTATTATGAAGACCAGATACATGGCCAGAAAGCTTATTGTTGAAGAGTTCCTGGTAATGAAGTCATATTGTTTCAGATTCTAACTTTGTCCTTTTCTAGCCATGTAAATTTGAGCAAATATGTTAACCTTTCTTTCTTTCATTTTTTTTTGAGACAAGGTCTCACTTTTGTAGTTCAGGCAGGCCCTGAGCTCAGCCTTGAACTCAAGCAAACCTCCTGCCTCTGCCTCCCTAGTGCTGGGATTACAGATGTGAGCCACCACACCTGGCCCTGTGGTATGTGCCACGCCCGGCATTGTTTATTTATTTATTTACTTTTGAGGCAGGGTCTTGCTTTGTAGTTCAGGCTGTGGAATGTGGTACTGATTGCTGGTGGGTGTGAGTCTCCATGCCCAGTACTGTATGTGGTTACCAGGGGTTCGAACCCAGGCCCTTAGTGTTTGCAAGACAGGTGCCAGAACCACTGAGCTAAATCCCTATCCGTCCCTCCTAACCCCCCACATTGTTTATGTGGTTACTGGGGATTGAACCTGGGTCCTTGCCCTTGTAAAACAGGTGAGCTAAATCCCTAGCCCTACGTGCTAACCTTTGTGAAGTTAGTTTTGTTGTCTGTGAAATGACTGCATAATTATTTCTCCCATGATCTCTGATAGGGATTAAAAAGTTAGTATTTAACTATTAGACTGTGTTGCATTTTTCAGAGATCCAAAGAACATTAATCTTAAATGATGAATAAAATTATAACCTAGGTAAATAGAGATGTTACTTTACAGGAAGCAGAAAATTTAGACTGTAGAGATCAGAATAGCTATAGCAACAATGAGAATGGTCAGAAGATGAACTACCTGGTTAATTGAGCAGTTAAGGTAATAATCAATGTTTTATCCTTATTAACAAATGTGTTTCAAAAATTAAAATTTCTTTCTTTAGAAATGTAGTGCATCCTGGCGAGACCACACTTCTTCAATAATGAATAAATTTTGATGGCTTTATCAAGATTACATGTGGATATTAATATGAATATTTACATGTATACTTCTGCAAACAATGAGTATGAATGAATCTTTTTCAAAAGCAAAAAATACTCTTACGTTATACATTTCTCTTTTTTTTTTTTTTTTTAGGTTTTTTGAGATAGGATCTCGCTTTGTAGTTTAGGCTGGCCCTGAGCTCAGCCTCAAACTCACATCACAGCAATCCTCCTGCCTCTGCCTCCCAAGTGCTGGGATTACAGGCGTGAGCCACCATGCCTGGCACTGTGGTATGTAGCACTGGTTGCTGCTGGGCGTGAGTCTCCACAGCCAGTATGGTATGTGGTTACTGGGGATCGAACCCGGGTCCTTGCGCTTGCAAGACAGGCACCGGAACCACTGAGCTAAATTCCCGGCCCACGATACACATTTCTTAAAGCAATGATGGTGAACACTTTATTAGAGCTTTTAATGATAACAAGTGGTCTATGGTAGCATGTGTGTCATAGGTTTGCCACCATGATCTTAGAGTAAGTTCTAAAATAAAATGTGATGTGCCTTTGTTTTTTCTCTTAAAAATGACTTACAGAGGGCTAGGGATTTAGGTCAGTGGTTCAGGCACTTGCCTTGCAAACGTAGTTCCCTAGTTCTATTCCCAGTAACCACATACAGCAATACTGGTTGTGGTGACTCACACCCACCAGCAATCAGTACCTTGAGTGTGGTGACTCATGCCTGTAATTCCAGCACTTGGGAGGCAGAGGCAGGAGGATTGCTGGGTTTAAGGCTGAGCTCAGGACCAGCCTGAACAACAAAGTGAGACCCTGTTTCGAAAAACTTAAAAAAAAAAAAATTACAGAGAAAAAAATTGTGGTTAACTGAGTTTCCCTTTCAGTTATGTGTATGTAGAACTTTATTTTATAAATATAAAGGCAGTTTATAGTACAGGGCATAATAATTGAGGCAATACAAGCCCAATGTACAACTTCCCTACCCCCCTTCCGGTTGTGGCCTTGTGTGTGCTAGGCAAGTGCTCCATCACTGAGCTGGAGCCCCAGGCTGAGATCTGAGTTTTAGTTACAGCTCTACCACTAATTAGCTGTTATATAATATAATGTATGTTAAATCATTACTTCTATTGTCCTCAGTTTCTTTATATCTAAAATTTATGTCTTGGACCAGGTACCAGTATTTAAGAGTCTTGTAAGTTATTTAATTTGTTTTGAAATAGCCATGAAATTGGCTGCAGTAGTTAGTGCAGTTTTTTTCTAAGTCTTTAGTTTTCAAATACTTGATATATTTTATCTTTATATCTCCCATCTCTTATCAGAAAAATTCATACTTCTTCCAAGTAAGGATATAGATCAAATACAATACTGATATTTAGAGAGCATTTATGGTTTTCATTGCTGAGTGGAATGTGTTTTATTTACTTGGTGAAAAAGAGATAAACAGTCTTTTCATGTAATTTTATTTATTGTATAATTCAGCTGTTTACAGTGAACATTTGCAGTAAAGTGTACACTGATCATACAGGTGTTAAAGCAAACCTCTTGCCTTTTTGAAGTAGGAAGGAGTCACATTGAGACTCAGAACTCTAAAATTCTTTCTTCTTAGTATCTTTTCTGATAGCTTTATCAGGAAAATATCCCCTTCCCCTTCCCTCTCATCCGAGATTGGTTTCTAAGTTGTTTTTTTTTTTTTTTTTGTGCTTTAGTTGTACACTGTGCCAGGGCTGCCACAAATGGTTTTGTAATTGGCACTCTGTATAAAGGTACATGGCTGATGGGCGAGTGGGTGCTGAAATACAGCTTGCATTTTGTTTGACAGTTTGCTTTTCTGTCTGTTTTTAAATTTATCTGCCCAAAAGAGACTTCCTTTCTAATTCTTTTTTCTTTTCTTTTTTTTTTTTTTTGAAACAGCGTCTTGCTTTGTTTTGTAGTTCAGGTGGGCCCTGAGGTCACTTTGTAGCCCAGGTGAACCTTGAACTCTTGGCAGTCCTCCTGCCTCTTCCTCTCAAGTGCTGGGATTACAGGTGTGAGCCACCACATCTGGCACTGTGGTATGTGGTACTGATTGTTGGTGGGAGTGAGTAATCCCCCTTGATACTGTTGTATGTGGTCATGGGGGATTGAACTCATGCTTGCAAGGCAGGCGCTGGAACCACTGAGCTAAATCCCCAGCCCAGCTTCTAATTCTTACAGAAGAAACTGTATGCCTGCAGGTATTGATCCTGTGGACTGGTGTACTATTAAGAATATATTACAGGGCCGGGGAGTTAGCTCAGTGGTTCCGGCGCCTGTCTTGCAAGCGCAAGGGCCTGGGTTCGATTTCCCGGTAACCACATAACAATACTGGGTGTGGAGACCCACACCCAGCAGCAACCA
>PVIR01032126.1:0-18910 GCA_004026965.1 Petromus typicus
ACAAGGGCCCGGGTTCGATTCCCCGGTAACCACATAACAATACTGGGTGTGGAGACCCACACCCAGCAGCAACCAGTACCACATACCACAGTGCCGGGCGTGGTGGCTCGCGCCTGTAATCCCAGCACTCGGGAGGCAGAGGCAGGAGGATTGTGATGTGAGTTTGAGGCTGAGCTCAGGGCCAGCCTGAACCACAAAGTGAGACCCTGTCTCAAAAAACCTAAAAAAAAAAAAAAAAAAAAAAAAAGTATGTTGCCAGGGCCCAGTCTGATAGCATTCATCAGTACTTGGGAGGCTGAGGCAGGAGGGTCACTGCAAGTTTAAAGCCAGCCTGAGTTACACATTGAGTTCATGACAGCCTTAGCTACATAGTGAAACTCTGCCTCAAAAAAATAAAAAGAAGTTTTAAAAATTTAAAAAGCACATTACTAAATAGCCAGGCATGGTGCACACACCTGTAATCCCAGCACTCTGGAGACTGAGACAAGAGGATCATCTCAAGTTCAAGACCAGCCCAGGCTACACAGTGAGCTTAAGGCCAGTCTGAATTCCAGAATGAGACTATGTCTCAAAAAATAAAACAAAATTTTAAAATTGCCAAATAATTTATATACTAATTTTTTTTACTTTAAAAAGTGGCTACGCATAAGTGTTTTTATAGTGATGGCAGAAGTGCATATTCTTTTATTTTAGACACTTCTGTGTTGTACAAATTGTCAGAATAAACACAAATTATCAGGCATGGTGGTGCATGCCTGTAATCCCAGCACTTAGAAGGCCAAGGCAGGATTGCCTTGAGTTTGAGGCCAGCCTAGGCTACATAGTGAGTTCCAAGCCAGCCTGAACTACATACTGAAACCCTGTCTCACCAAAACAAACAAATCACTAATATTTTTTGTCATTTAAATGTCTGACATAAACCAGTAAAACAACAACGACAAAAAACAAATTAAAACAAAAGAACCTACCATATATTGGTCTAGTTGAAGAATGAAAGAGGTACCTGCCTCCTCCCATTGTTACTGTTTTCATTTTGTTTTGGATTTGAGACTGAGTTTTGCTATGTTGCCCAAAAACCCAGTGAGCTCAAGGCTCCCCAGGAACTGGGGCCACAGGCTTGCACACTCACACTTGCTTCCCCTCCCTGCTTCGTATATCAAAATGAATCAATATTTTTTAAAATTAGGGGCCGGGGATTTAGCTCAGTGGTTCCAGTGCCTGTCTTGCAAGAGCAAGGACCCGGGTTTGATCCCCAGTAACCACATACAATACTGGGTGTGGAGACTCACGCCCAGCAGCAACCAGTACCACATACCACAGTGCCGGGCGTGGTGGCTCATGCCTGTAATCCCAGCACTCGGGAGGCAGAGGCAGGAGGATTGCTGTGATGTGAGTTTGAGGCTGAGTACAGAGCCAGCCTGAACTACAAAGTGAGACCCTGTCTAAAAAAAAAAAAAAGGAATAAAATTAGGAAAATTACAGAAGTATCGTATTGGGATGGGATTATAGCACAGTGGCACAGTGCTTGTCTGACAAGCTCAAGCCCCTGAGTGTGATTTCTGGAACAAAAAAAATAAATAAATAAAAAGTGTATCAAATCAATAAAGTTTTTCTTGGCTGACTTGTAAAATAAGAGAGTTCAAAGAGTCTGGATAAAGAAAAAATATACCTGGAATATCTACATCTCTACATGCATCAAATTATTATCTTTAGTTATCTATGCTAGGGATAGTTACAGAAGGAAGAAAAAATTAGTACCCTCTTCATTCATCCATGCAATATTTACCTGTTATTAACATGCACAATTTTGATCTTTTAAATACTAATTTTAAGTAAAATTATAAATAAAAAAATCAAGTTATTTTATATCACACAAATGAAGAGGAAGCAAGAAAGATGACTTTTGATAATGATTAGAGCAGAGACTGGAACCAAAGTCCTGGGTTTATGAGTGCCGGTTGTACCCTGTGAGACTTTGGGTAACAGCCTACACCTAGTTTTACTCATTTGTAAAATGGGAAAGCATCTGCCTGATAAACTTGCTGTGGAGGTGAAATAGTGCAGATAAAGCACTTAATGCAGGATCTGGTGATGATTTAGGGTGGATAACAGTTGAATCAAGAATACTGATTTTTTTTCAACTTTCTTGTTCTTTAGTCAGAAAACAAGTGAGCCAGATCGGGAGTCAAAGGCAAAGTCAACAGTCACTTGGCCAATATTATATTAGGTTGGAGGCAGGGCTGGGGCACCCACTGACCTAATCACCTGAGAGATCTGGCCCCTTTCTGGGCCATCTGATAAAAGTGAGCCGCACACCCAGCTAGATCAGAAAAGGTCAAGCTCTTGCAGTTCTTAAGAATGGACAACAGGAAGCTGCTAATGAATGAACCAATGATGGTAAGGAGTCCTTTTCCGTTTTACTCCAACCAGCCAGAGCATTCCCAGAGAGGAAACTTCCAAAACTAACGTTCTTGCTGGGGTGTTGGTGGTTCACCCTTGGAACCTCAGCGCTCGGGAAGCAGAGGCAGGAGGATCACCGCGAGTTCGAGGCCGGCCTGGGCTACACAAGGCAACGGTAAGTTCAGACTCTTTGAACTCTCCTATTTTACAAGTCAGCCAAGAAAACAAACAAACCAACAAAAATGAACGCTCTTCGTACTTCCACAGCACATCCTCCACCCCCAACCACAACTGCCCTTCTCAGCACGCCTGTCTCATCAGTGCCCCTCTGAGGGCTCCCTTTCCGTTCAGTAGTTCACACTTCTTTTCTCTGTCCAATTCTGTCAGCTACCTCACGGTCCGACCTGTTAAATCCCCTTTCTTCTCTACTCCCTTTTAAATTCCTCGCCCCCTGCTGTTACGCCAGTTCCTCGGCTTCCATTTCACTGTCACCATTTTGCCTCAGTGTCCCCCTCCTTTGTTTTAGAGACAGCTGCTCTGCGGTTTCTCCGCCTCTACGAGTTTTCCCCAGCTTCCACCTCAGTTTTCTCCTCCTGGCCTCTAAACGCACGTTCCACGCCAAGTCCTCCGGGCCTGGCCCTACCCGGCTTCTCCTGGGTTAGACCCCCTAGGCGGCGGATGCCCTCCTCGTCCAGATCCCACTGCTCCGCCATCCCCGCCCGCCGCTCACCTGACGCGACCCTCGAGACCGCCACTCACGCGCCAAGCCCCGCCCCGAGCTTCCCCGCCCACCAAACCAGGCCTCGCCCTGGAAGGCCCCGCCCTCCCAGCCAGGTCCCGCCCCCAAAGGCTCCTCCCCCCTCCCTCCCGGGTCCGTTAGTGGCCGGCTCGCGCGCTTGCTCGCTACGGAGTGGCACCATGGTATGCAGCCAGACCTGAAGGGGAAAGCCCTGACCACTACTGTGGCGAGTAGAGGGGAGCAGGAGCCCCGGGTTAGGACCGCGGGGTTAGGGATCTCACCTGGGTTGGAGGGATTGGAGAGTGACCCTAAATTTGAAAGATAAATGAGGAGCTGGAAGAGAGCGCTCCCTTGAGGGATAAGGAGCACCAGCCCTGACAGGTCTGAGATTGGGGTGATCTCTAACAGGATGAGGGTCCTCGCATCTCAGTGCTGACTTTGGAGCAATGAGGGGGCTGTGTGTTCAGCCAGGGAGATCCCGGTCTGGATGCTCGAGAGTGGGAACAGATTTCGGAAACGTGATGAGGCCTTCTGATCTGAAACGTTGGGCAGATCGGCTCTGAGGAATTAAGATCGTGTCTTTGAAGCACGAGGCGGTTCTAGCTCTAGACCTTGATTTGAAAGGAGTCCCTTTAGGGGACAGGGACCAGTACGGAAAGGAAGTGCTCTTTGGGATGGGATGGGGATGACTTTTTAGGCTACTACACTTCTGTAGCCAGTCTAGCAGGAAGCCGGTTGTCCAAAGAATCACAGCTCCTCCCCCACTTGTCGTTAATCTCTACCCTCACTCCCCCGGGAGTCTCCTGAGAGCCCCCTTGTTAATGGGACATTTAAGTTAGAAGGAGACAAACTTTAGATCCAAGACTCTCGTCGTGTCCCATCCTTAATAAGAAAAGTGGCCCTCAGTCAACAACTCGGCTTTAGCTTTAAGGAACAGGTTTATTTAGCATCCAAAGTCTATACACTGAGCACCTCCACTGAGCCTTCCACCGGCTCATCAGCTTTAAGAACAGAACACTGTCTGGAGTCCTTATGTATTTATAATGTCTTGTATGGATTGGGCCATTAGTTACTCTGTGTTCGTCATGTCCCACCATAGCCACATTTAAGAAGATTAGGACTCAAAACCCTAGGTTAGCTCTTCCAGTGGCTTTTCCAGCACTGCTTTTGAGTGGTAATGACATAATTTTACAATTTGAAATCTTTCTCTTCATGCCCCCTAGAGGCCGTCTTCCCTCAAGTGTGGCAAATATAATCACTCCTTCTATACTATCTGAATAGTTACATCAGGTTTCCCCTAGAAGAAATGGACCCTACCTTCTTTTCATGGAATTAATTTTCCTTCCTCAATTGTCAGAATTGAAGGTGCAAGATTTTGTTGGAGAAGGGGACTTTTCCTCTCTTGAGCAAACATCTCTTTAACTGTCTTTCCCCTACCGCCAACACATTTTAAGCATTCAGAAAGGTTGAAAGAATTGTACACCACCTAATTTCTGCAATTAACATTTTGCTATTTCTATCATGTTTATCTGCCATCCCTGTATCAGTCTATCTTTTTATTTCAAAATAAATGATAAATATAAGTACAGCCCAACACGCCAGTCACATCAACATATATAATTTTTAACTAGAATTCAACATTGCTTTATGGTCCTTTTTGTGTGCCTATGTGTGTGGTACTGTGGATTTCATTCAAGGGTTCTCTACCACTCTGCTATCACCGTCTTTTTTAAAATTTTGAGACAGGGTCTCACTAAGTTGCTCAAGCTGGGCTCAAACTTGCAGTCATCCTCCTGGCCCAGGCTTCCATGTTCTGGGTTTTTCAGGGATGCATCCCTGATTTTTCAGGGATGCTAGCTTATCTACCCCTCTTTAAAAAAATTTTTTTTACAAAATTAAAAAACCTTTTAAATTTAATTTTAAAGAACTATTTAAAAATTTGATAGAAATCGCTTAATACATTTGATAGCCTTTCCTTCGTGTTGTTGACCTAGGTTGTCTTAGAGAAAAGTACACAGTTCACTTATGAATGTGAATATATGTGGTGAGGAAGGTTACTGATTGTTATTGCCTTTGTATATACGAAAAGGGACCCATAGCATTCGGCTCTCAGTGATGCAAGGTAGGAGTAGGAGAGAACCCTGTAGATGCTGAGTGAGATGTAGGCTGTCTCACCACAACTTTTAAAAAAAGCTTTACTTAGATAATTAATATACCACATGCTTTATTATTTTAGTATGTATAAGTCAATAGCTTTTCTTATGCTCACATAATAAACATATCTATTTTCCCAAAAAAGAAACCCCATCTTTTCCTCTACCTCCCTAGTCCTAAACAACCACGCTGGCCAATTCTGTACATCACATATAAATAGAATCATATACTTTGTGATTTTTTAAATGTTTGACTTCTTTCACTTAGCATAATGCTTCAGTGTTCATCCATGTTATGGCATGTATCAGTATTTCATTTTTTTTAAGGTTTTTTTGAGACAGGGTCTCCCTTTGTGGTTCAGGCTGGCCTTGGGCTCAGCCTCCAACTCATATCACAGCAATCCTCCTACCTCTGCCTCCTGAGTGCTGGGATTACAGGCATGAGCCACCACGCCCGGCACTGTGCTATGTGGTACTGATTGCTGCTGGGCATGAGTCTCCATGCCCAGTATTGTTATGTGGTTACCGGGATCAAACTGGGTCTTTGCGCTTGCAAGACAGGAGCCGGAACCACTGAGCTATATCCGTGGCCCAGTATTTCCTTTTTTAAAAGGACAAATCATATTGCACTATATGAATATACTACCTTTTAAAATTCATTAATCAGTTGATGAACAAATTCAATTGAACATAATTTAAGTTTAGTTCGAGGCTCCAAATCGATTCTACTTTCTCTCTTTATGCTGCTAGTGCACTGTTTTTGTAACTCTGGCTTTGTAGTAAGTTTTGAAAGAAGGGAGCATAAATTGTCAAACTTCGTTTTCCTTTTTAAAGATTGTTTTGGGTACTTTAAATTTGTTGTATTTTTATATGAACTTAACACATAGTAAATTTTTGGAAAGAAGACAGTTGAGATTTCCATGGGGATTGTGTTGAATCTGTTGATCAAATTAGAAAGTATTACCATTTTAATAATATTAAGTCTTCCACTCCATGAACATGAGATATTTTTTACTTACTTAGGTCCTTTTAAATTTCTCTCAATGATATTTGGAAGTTTTCAGAGTCTTATACCTCTTTTGTTAAACTTTACTCATAAATATTTTGATTTAAAATGTTTTTTAGGTCTGGGGATTTAGCTTAGTGGTTCCAGTGCCTGTCTTACAAGGCCTGGGTTCGATTCCCGGTAACCACATACAATACTGGGCGTGGAGACTCATGCCCAGCGGCAATCAGTACCACATACCACAATGCCGCGAGTGGTGGCTCAGTCTGTAATCCCAGCACTCGGAGGCAGAGGCAGGAGGATTGCTATGATGTGAGTTTGAGGCTGAGCTCAGGGCCAGCCTGAACCACAAAGCGAGACCCTGTCTCAAAAAATTTTTTTTATTTTATTGTGATATAGGTACATATAATTAAGATACATTAAGGTATATTAGGCACATTTAATTTGTTTGCTTTTATCACACTCAACAATTTATACCAGCATATGATATGATTCTCATTTTTTTCTGTTCCCTTACCTACTCTACAACCCCCCACCCCCTACATATGTAAGCTTTGTTTCCTTTTTTTGAGACAAGGTCTCATTTTTTGTAGTTCAGGCTGGCCCTGAGCTCAGCCTTGAACTCACAGCAATCCTCCTGCCTCTGTTTCCTGTGTGCTGGGATTACAGGTGTGAACCACCACACCTGGCATTGTGGTATGTGGTTCTGATTGCTGGTGGGTGGGAGTTTCCATGCCCAGTATTGTTGTATGTGGTTACTGGGATTGAACCCCGGCCATTGCACTTGCAAGGCAGGTGCCAGAACCACTGAGCTAAATCCCCAGCCCTGTTTCCTTTTTTTAATTACCATCACACTTTTTTCTTTCCCCTCGTTACTTACCCCTACCCTATTTCCCTTTGAGTACTTTCTATTTACTCATAAGTATTTTGTATTTGATGCTGTAGGAAATGGAATTATTTTACTTAATTTCAATTTGGATTGTTCATTGCTAATCTAAAAATATCTTTTAAAACATTGATCTACTTCCTTCAAACTTGCTGGGCTCATTATAGTTTCTTATTGAATTCCTTAGGATTTTCTATGGACTGTATAAGATTATGTCATAAATAAGCAGAGATAGTTTAATTCTTCTTTTCCAATCAGTATACTTTTTGTTTTTAATTTGTTTACTTTGAGGGTCTCACTACGTAGTTCAGGATGACCATGAATTCATTATGTAGCCCAAGCTGGCCTTGAATTTATAATGATCCTCCTTCTTCCGCCTCCTGAGTTCTGGGTTATAGATATTCACTAATCCTACAGCCCCAGGTTCTTCTTTTACAGAGCTCTCTTTTTATTCTCCCTTTAGGAGGAGACTGGCATACCCCATGAATCAGCAGAGGATTTGTTTCATTTCAATGTTGGGGGCTGGCATTTCTCAGTGCCTAGAAGCAAACTTGCCCAGTTCCCAGACTCCCTACTATGGAAAGAGGCTTCAGCACTGACCTCTTCAGAAAATCCAAGGTTGTTCATAGACAGAGATGGCTCCACATTTAGGCACGTGCACTACTATCTCTACACCTCTAAGCTGTCCTTCTCCAGTTGTGCAGAATTGAACTTGCTGTACGAGCAGGCACTGGGTTTGCAGCTGATGCCTTTACTGCAGGTAAGACGTTCTTCTCTTCCAAGAGTGGTAATCAGAAATTGTCTTGGCTTTTCCTCACTAAATGTACTGTTTTATATATTGGTTCTTGAGATGATTCTATTAATGGGGAAGTGTGATTATTGAATTAAACTAATGAACAAGGGTTGGGAATGTAGCTCGGTTGTAGAGTGCTTACTGAGCATACTTGAGGTCCTGGGATTAAGCCCCTGTTTTGAAAAAAAAAAAGGTCTTGGGCCAGGGATTTAGCTCAGAGGTACAGGCGCCTATCTTGCAAGCACAAGGGCCTGGGTTTGATCCCTGGTAACCACATACAATACTGGGCATGGATACTCACACCCAGCAGCAACCAGTACCACATACCACAGTGCTGGGCGTGGTGGCTCACACCTGTAATCCCAGCACTCGGAAGGCAGAGGCAGGAGGACTGCTGTGATGTAAGTCTGAGGCTGAGCTCAGGGCCAGCCTGAACTACAAAGTGAGACCCTGTCTCAAAAAAAAAAAGTCTTCCATTTGTAAAATAGCAAATGACCTACTGGCATTGGACATTTTTTTTTTAAGGTTTTCTGAGACAGAGTCTCAATTTGTGGTTCAGGCTGGCCCTGAGCTCAGCCTCAAACTCACATCACAGCAATCCTCCTGCCTCTGCTGCCCCCCCCGCCCCCCTCCCCGAGTGCTGGGATTACAGGCGTGAGCCACCACGCCAGTATTGTTATGTGGTTACCGGAGATCAACCAGGGCCCTTGCGCTTGCAAGACAGGAGCCGGAACCACTGAGCTATATCCCCAGCCCGGCACTGGACATCTTTAAGACAGAATTTTATCCTGACTTTGGTCGATCTATCCCAATAGCCACTATGACTTGGGGTGGTCCACTGAGTGGATGCTCTTTGCTCCTGAAAATCCTATTTGAGCTGCTTCTTGTGTTTGTCCCTGAATTCTGAAATGAAGAAACTTTAGAAATTGTAAGATTTGCTAAAATCTGAAAGATTTGTCAATATTATCTCTGGGTGCCATAGTGCATGTCTGCAGTCCCAGCACTGGAGAAGATGAAGAAAAAAGATTGAGCACAGGAGTTTGAGATCGCTCTGGGAAACATAACTGAGACTCTCCTCACCTCAAAATGAAATGAAATAAAAAATAAAGTTAAATCTTCTCATTGTACTTGTTTAGGTACCTGACATTCATTTTTGGCAAAACAAAAAAATTATCCAAATTGCAGAATCTTTTCTTTGCCTTTGCTTCTTTTTTTTCTCCAAGAGATTTTCAATTTTCCTATATTTATTTGTTTATTTATTTAATGATGCTGGTGATCAAACTTAGGACCTTGCACCTGTCAGGCAGATGTGCAGTACCACTGAGCTATATTCCCAGTCCACGTATCTTATTTTAAAAGCTTTTAGTGCCTTTACTCATAAATGATTAAAGTACCATCAAAAACATTATCTCCTTAAGTTTTGTCCAAACCACAGAAATCATTTCTGTGCCTGATTTTAAGTGGCTTATTGAATGAGAATTTTTTTACTGGAAGAACTAAATATTATAACTGATAAGGACCACTGGGGACACTTCATATTAATTCCACTGTGTGGACAAGGTATTATTTTCTCTGTCTCCACAAGTGTAACCCAACAAGCTCCAGGGCAGCTTTCTGCCCCACCGATTATGCCTCCCCCAACAACTCTTAGTCTATGAAGATAGACTTTGTGTTTCTGGGTCATAGAGGAATGGTAACATTTCATGTGTGTCTATTTATGGATATATTTACTAAATAATTCAATATTTTTGTTTAAAAGTGCTTATATATTCAGAAATCAAAGACTCTTAATGCGCTTCACTGTTTTAATTTTTTCAAGCTTTTCACTTGAGCTTAAATTTTCCTCATCTGCCTCAGAAATGGAGGACTAAAATTGCTTGTAAGTGGCTTCAAAGCCAGTGAAGTGGCCTAGCATTTCAGGAGTATTAACGGCTCCATGCCAAGGCACCACTTTGTGGAGAAAAGCAGGGAATAACTTGCTCATCACAGAAGACCAAAGAGATCAAGATAGTTTTGAAGAACCGTTTTGAAAAAGACAAACCTGGAAGACAAATCCTATGCCTGCACAGTGGTGCATACCTCTAAGACCAGCACTCTGGAAGGCTGAGGCAGGAGGATCATGAGTTTGAGCCCAGACTGGCCAACTTAGAGACTAACAAGACTGTCTCAAAATTAAAAATAAAGGGCCGGGGATTTAGCTCAGTGGTTCCGGCGCCTGTCTTATAAGCGCAAGGACCAGGGTTCGATCCCCGGTTACCACATATCTATACTGGGTGTGGAGACTCACTCCCAGCAGCAACCAGTACCACATACCACAATGCCAGGTGTGGTGGCTCACACCTGTAATCCCAGCACTCGAGAGACAGAGGCAGGAGGATTGCTGTGATGTGAGTCGGAGGCTGAGCTCAGGGCCAGCTTGAACCACAAAGTGAGACCCTGTCTCAAGAAACCTAAAAAAAAATAAAATAAAATAAAAAATAAAAAGGGCAGGGTAATGTAGCTCAGTGTGAAGGCCCTGGGTTCAATCCTAAGTTCTGCAAAAAAATTAAAAATCAAAAATAAATATAATAATCTAAACCTATTGTGCTGCCCTCTCCTCCCAAACTGAAACAAAATACATTTGGAAAATAAATTTGGAATGGGAGGCAACAATTCAGAGGCCAATGAGTTGTTCAGTCCAAAGCTTCAGGTGTGAGCTGTAGAATTTGAAGAATTACATGGAATTTCCTCTCTTAAGCAGACTGTGAAACAAGTCTGTGGAAATGATGTTTTCAGAGAAATAAACATTGCTGAAGTGGTGTTTATTCACTGAAGCAAAGTGTAAATACAGCTGGGAACCAACTATGCCTCAAGCAAATCAACAGCCTCACACATATAGACCACTTTTCTCATTTAAGGATAATCCAGATATTCAGGTCTTGGCCTAAACAAACACTCTGCTTGGAGAAAATAGATTTTGCCATTTCTTATCTGAAGACATTTTTTAGGCAGCCTCACTTAGTGTATTCAGTTAGGATTAATTGAGAACATTCTGGGTTGTAGGCATTACTCCATGAGTTGTAGGAAAATCGAAATGATGCAATAAAAATATAATGCAATCCATGTGGGTAAGTGATATGGTGTTTTTGATTTTGTTTGTTTGTTTGTCTTTTGAGTCAAAGCTTCACTTAGTTACCCAGACTGGCTGTAAACTGAGTTTAAGAAATCCTACTGACTTGGGCCGGGGATATAGCTCAGTGGTTCTGGTGCCTGTCTTGTAAGCGCAAGGACCTGGGTTCGATCCCTGGTAACCACATAACAGTACTGGGCGTGGAGACTCACCCCAGCAGCAATCAGCACCACATACCACAGTGCGGGGCATGGTGGCTCACGCCTGTAATCCCAGCACTCGGGAGGCAGAGGCAGGAGGATTGCTGTGATGTGAGTTTGAGACTGAGCTCAGGGCCAGCCTGAACCACAAAGCGAGACCCTGCCTCAAAAAAAAAAAAAAAAAAAAAACTTAAAAAAAAAAAAAAGAAATCCTACTGACTTAGCCTCCAGAGTAGCTGAGATGACAAGTATACACCATCATGCCCAACTTCACATGTTACTTAAAATTTCTCTAGTAGCTGTATTTTTAAAAATTAAAATTAATAGGTTATATTAATTTTAATGATTTATTTTATTTAACCTAATATTATCAACATAGTATTTTAATATCTAGACAATATTTAAAATTGATACTTTTTTTTTGTTTGAGACAGGGTCTCACTTTGTGGTTCAGGCTGGTCCTGAGCTCAGCCTCCAACTCACATCACAGCAATCCTCCTACCTCTGCCTCCCAAGTGCTGGGATTACAGGCATGAGCCACCACGCCCGGCACTGTGGTGTGTGGTACTGGTTGCTGCTGGGTGTGAGTCTCCATGCCCAGTATGGTATGTGGTTTCCTGGGATTGAACCCGGGTCGCTGCACTTGCAAGACAGGTGCCGGAACCACTGAGCTAAATCCCCGGCCCTAAAATTGATACATTGTAAGTTCCTTTTTGTAATAAGTCTTCAAAATCTGATGTGTTTTTTGTTTGCTTGTTTTGTTTTTGAAAAGGGTCTCATTTTGTAGTTCAGGCTGGTCCTAAACTCACTATGTAGCCCAGGCAAGCCTCGAACTCAGCAATCCTCCCATCTCTGCCTCCGGAGTGCTAGGATTATAGGCGTGAGCCACCACACCTGGCATTGTGGTATGTGGTACTGTGGATCAAACTCTGCATCTTGCGCTTGCAAGGCAGGTGCCAGAACCACTGAGCTAAATCCCCAGCCCAGATAGGGTCTCTTTATATGGTTCAGGCTGCCTTGGACTCCTTATATAGCCCAGGCTGGCCTTGAATTGAAAATGATCTTCCTGAGTGCTAGGATTACATGTCATGTGCCACCACTCTAGCTTTTTGATTCTGATTGTAACACTTGGTTCACATCAAGCACCAACTACACACAAAATTCTGGTAATCCAAGAGTGAACTGTTATAGCCATATAGTTTCGGGTAGAAATAAGTCCTGCAGAGAAGAGTAGAATAGTGAAATAGTATGTTAAGTGAAAGAAACCACATGGTGTGTGGTTCTACCTACATATAATAGATACAAAAGACCACCTACACAAACTTATGGAGACAGAAAGGGGACTAGTGGCTGCTCAGGGCTGGGACACAGGAAGGATAAGTGAATGAGCAATGACTATTAAGGGTACAAGGCTTCTTTCTGGGATATGAAAATAGACTGGAATTGTTGATTGAACAACTCTCTGATTATGCTGAAAACCAGTGAACTTACACTTTAAAGTAGAGTTTATAGTATGTGAAATAAATCTGCAAATAAAAAGATTGTTGGGTGCTGGCTTGATAATAGATCAAAGTCTGCAAACTACCCCATAGGTCAAATCTAGCCAACCTCCTTTTTATGCATAGCATATGAATTAAGAATGCTTTTTACAATGTGAAATAAAAAAATAATAAAAGTAATATGTTGTGTCCTGGAAAAATTATATGAAATTCAAATCTCAGTGTCCATTGATAAAGTTGCATTGGAATATAGCTATGTTTATTCACGTATTGCCTGTGATTACTCTTGAGTTACAACAGAAGGCTATTTGATTTGACAGATACCATATGGCTAGCAAAGCCTATAATATTTAGCATCTGGCCTTTTCCAAAAAAATAAAAATAAATAAAAAGGACTGGCTCCTGGGCTAGATTCTATGGGAAGGGGAAGAAGCAGGAAGACAGGCTCCTGCAGCGTCCATGTAAAAGGCAATTGTAGTTTAGCCCAAGGTAGTAATAGTGAAGTGAGCAGCTTTCAAATTCTGGATATGTCTTGATAGTTGAACAGACAAAGACTGCTGAGGAATGGGGTATAGGATCAGAGAGACTGGGCAGCTCTTTTGCTTGTGTCCTGAGAAACTATGTAAATGATGAATTCTAAGGAATGTTCAAGGCTAGGAGGAAAAGTCAAGAGTTAAGATTTGAACATGTCAAGTTTGAGAATCTATGAAAAGGCAGTAAATATCCAAGTGGATATAGTAAAGTGTCACTGGACATATAAATCTGTAGTTCATGGGAAAAATTTGTGAGATATAAATTGGGAATCACCAAAACTGATAGGTAACTCTGAATCTAGAGCCTTTGGAATACTGTATGTTATTCATAGGACAAACACAGAGTAGTCACTATAGGTCATTAATCCTCAGAGAACTGGAACAGTTCATTAATGTTACATTAACATCACAGAGCTTTCTAGGACTTTTTTTTTTCTGTGTAATTTGGAAAGTACTCTCTACCTAGATATAAACTATCCTGAGCCTTCCACATGCCATCATTCTGACTGAGAGTCACAGCTGCCATCACAATAGTGAAATTTCCCTTCAGGGTCATTCGCAAAACTTCAAGATTCACTGCATGTTATTGATTCCTTTTCACTTGGCCATTGAAGCACACTGAGGACATAGTAGGGAGTATGTGAGTAGTACATACTTCTTGGCTTTGCTTGTTTGTTTTTGGTGCTGGAGTCTGAATGCAGGATCTTGATCATGGTAAGAACATAGTCTACTACTGAGCTCCACTGAAACCCAGGCCCAGACTTCCTTTTTCATTGCCTTCTGGAGACTTCTGAGTTTGAACCTTAAGTTGTTCCACTTAAGAGCAGTCTCTTACCAGCAAGCAACTCAGATATGCCTAATTCTTTGTACTCTGGGGAGCCAGGGAGTATTTGTGTTGATCACACAAATGGTGATTTTAGGAAAAAGACCAGGAGCAGTCTCACATGTCCTGTTACTCATGATGGAAGGACATGTTCTTGAGTCATCTGGAAGGACACAACGTAAACAGGGGATATACATCCCACAGGTGCCACTTGTCTGTGGGATGGATAAATGGACAACCCAAGTGTAAACACCTTGATGCGGCATCAGGAGTCTCACAAGCTGGTCCTATTTGCTTGTCCTGATTCTTATCCCTACATATATACAACTCAGGTAAGCCTGGCTGTGGACACATCCCTCTGGCCTTTTCATTTTCTCTTTCCTCTTTCTAGATTGTTTTCCTCTTTAAGATTTTGCCTAAATATATCCCATAGGAAGCCTCACCTGAAATTTCCAGGCAGAAGTTTTATCTATCCTCATAACAATGCTCTTATATCAGTGCTAATTCTATAGGAATCATGTGTCTTTCCTCCTTACTGGACTATATTCATGTTTGGATTTCTAGCACTTTTCATAGGACCCAGTATCCATAAGTGCTTAATAAACATCTGCTGAGTGACGAAGAAGACTGAACCCTCCTGTGAAGGTGTCAACAGAGGGGGGTTACTGAGAGTTGTGTCTTAATTGCTTCTTTGGTTGACATAGAACTGTTCTGTACACCATTTACTCTATCAGGCCTTGCTTTCCTTGAGCATCGAAGCAGTGTTGGTCTTCCTTGACTTCACAAAGCAGCTGGAGATTTGCAAGCTCTTTACCATCACATCCTTCCCGCAGCCCAACAGAGCATAAGGTATCTCCAAGAACTGCTGCTGCTTTGAAGAGTCTGTTAATCCCAAAACTCTGCCAGCAGGGTACATTTTGTTAGCCATCTTTTGACAACATACACATATGTCTCACACCATCAGCTTTGTATTGCTTCTGACTGACACATTTTTTCACTACTATCTAGGCCAAAAGCAACATCAATTATCCTTGTGCTAGTAATAAGTCATCTGAAACCAGGTCTATAGTTCTCTCAAGAAATCCTCTCGCTAATAAGTTTCTAGGTCATAATATATGAATAGAATTCCTAGAAGTAATATTCATGAAAGCAGACTTTGAAGTCATCCCATAGAAGACCACCTATGTGTTCTGTGGCATACTCAGTCAGCAAAACCAAAGGGCAGCTGAAAGTCCAGGCTCTCTGGAGTGCTTTTCATTCACTCGTTTGTTCAACTAAAATACACTGAGATCCCACAGCCACTGTTCTGGGTCATGTAAATGTAACTGAGAAGAAAATAAGCTAAATCCTTGAGGTCTTGGGAAGGTTAGATTTACTAGAGGAGATTGGCAGATCATAAATAAGTATGGTAGAGGGCTAAGGAATCCTTGCTTTCTGTGATTTCTTTGTTTTTGTTGAGATAAAGTTTACTATGTAGTTCAGGCTGGCCTTGAACTCATCCCTGTGTGGTCCAGGTTGGCCTGAAACTTACAGCAGTCCTCCTGCCTCAACCTCCCAAGTGCTAGGATTGTAGGCATGTACCACCATGCGTAGATATTTCTTCTCTTCTTAAAGTTTCCTTTTTTGAAGAACAGCGGTTAAGAACTAGAGCTCTGATGTCCTAACCTCATTCCCAGCATTTCTATTTATTTGGAACACTGAGTCCTCTGTCTTTTCCTGGAACCATATTTCTCATGTGCTAAAAATGAGTTATAATAGCAGAGCCTGGCTTGTGGGCAGGAGAATAGTGGGAGGACTCAGCTTAAAAGTATTGGCAAAAAATGTTGGGTCTTGACCGACAAAGTCAGATTTCAAACTCAGTTTAAATTCAAACCTGTCTGTGTTCAGTTTCTCTGGCTTTTTTGTATTTCTTGTTGCCTTCATTGATCATAAAGAGCCTTGTGTATGTTGTGCCCAGATTTTGAGTCCCCCAATGACCACAAGGGAGCCGAGACCAATGTAAGACATATGAGGGTCTTTATTACAAGCTCGAGCAGGGACTGTCAACCATCACCACACATCGGATCAGAATTGAGAGCACTGAGCTCTAATTTGGCAGGGTTTTTATTGAGGTTACAGTAAAGTTGAGGGAGTGTTCAGTTTGATGGTTTACATGATTGGTTGACATCAGGCAAGCACTAGGTCAAACCTCTAACGGTTGTTTAAACTATTGTTGTAAAGGACATCTTGACCTTGTACTTAGTGGTTGGCTTTTGCTAGGAGGAATATTGCTAATTACCCTCGGGGGTGAGTGGTCAAGGTAACTGAGCTCATGACTCGATCATTGGCCCCTCCTGGATCTGAGCTCGTGGCCTTGAGCTCATGGCCTAGCCGCTTTAAAATGGGACCAGTTCTTTATAATAGAGTCATTCAGGTCTTTCAACAGCTTATCTCATTGGTTCACCTTGCCCTAGGGTTCCTGGAACTGTAGCCTATCAGCTGGTTATGTGGCCCTTTCTGGAACAGATGCTTACATTTAATTACTTTATTCTAAAATGGGGTCGGTTTCTCAAAAAATGGGGTCGCTTGGGTCTTTCAGTGTACAGTGCCCAGGAGTGTTTGGACTGGGTCCCCTAGGGAATAGAGAACACTGAAACTTTTCTTAAGATGTGGAGTGATTTGGACTCTTTTGTGTATTTGAAAGATCACTGAGGTCACAGCAGAGGACTGGGACAGGAGGAAGGGAAGGAGAAGACAAGTAGCAGAAGAGGGAATCATATGACTTTCTGGTTAACAGGGTGAGAATGATGTGACATTCATAACAGTCCTTGCCTTAAATCTTTCAGTAGTTCCTCTTAATCAAGGGACAAATCAAAGCTCCTCAGAGAGTCCAGGGTCCTCTGCTCTCTGGCTCTTGTTTACTGCTCTAAATTGATTTTTTTTCGCCTCTGCACCATAACAAGGTCACATTCAAGGCATAGAGGCAAGTGCTTCTATAAACATCTCTATCTACAAAACTGTCTGCCCTGCAAGTGCAGGGGCCTGGTTTCCATCCCCAGTAACCACAAACAACAATGCTGGGTGTGAAGACTCACACCCACCAGCAATCAGAATCACATACCACAGTGCTGGGCAAGGTGGCTCACTCCTGTAATCCCAGCTGTTGGCAGGCAGAGGCAGGAAGATTGCTGTGAGTTCAAGACTGAGCTCAGGGCCAGCCTGAACGATTAAAAACAAACAAACAAACAAACAAGGCCCTGTGTCAAAAAAACAAAACAAAACCCTCCCTGCCCTAACCTGCCCCTGCTAGACACAGTCGACATTTTTCCTGTCTTACTTTTGGGCATAGATCTGTGAAGCTGTCATCCTTTGAATTAAAATGCTTGAATACCCATGGGTGTACAGTCTGTTCTAATCTCTCTGACACTTTCCCGATGCCTCATGGTGATTCTTCTTTATTGATTATAATGAGGATTGAACCCAGGGCTTTGTGCACATGCTAGATAAGTATCTCTCACTGGGCCATATCACCAGCCTATGTTCTTTGCTTAAGGCCAAGTACTGATATAGAAACCCTTCTCTGCCTGATTTTCCTCCTCAAAACAACTGACAGTTTAAAATGGAGACTAAAACTGTGTGCAATCCCAAGTCAAGAGGGACCAAAAAGCTAGAATCCATTTCTAGTGCAGTAGAAAGAGTTCCTTGGGGTCCAAAAACTTCATAACTGATGCTAAGTCTTCTTTTAGTACATGTAAATTCTTAGGTTTTAGGCTTTTCTTTTCTCCTTAGCTGAGAACTCTTTGAATGCAAGTATGGTGTCTAACTGTGGCCCTGGCACTATATAGTGTTCCCCAAATGGATGACCTAGGGTCCTGCGCTTGACTATGTTCCTTATTGCTTAGTGTGCCAGGAAAACAATCCCCAATTCATCAATCATAAGAAACAGACTGGTAGAAAAGAGGCAAGATTCAACAATATGGTGTATACGAGAAACACATTTAATTTAAAAAAATTCATAGGAGCTAGGGATTTAGCTCAGTGGTGGCCAGCTCCTGTCTTGCAAGTGCAAGGACCCAGGTTCGATCCCCAGTAACCACACACAATACTGGGCATGGAGACAATCAGTACCACATACCACAGTGCCGGCATGGTGCCTCATGCCTGTAATCCCAGCACTCAGGAGGCAGAGGCAGGAGGATTGCTGTGATGTGAGTTGGAGGCTGAGCTCAGTGCCAGCCTGAACTACAAAGCGGGACCCTGTCTCAAAAAAAAAAAAAAAGATTCACAGACAAAGTCAAAGAATGGAAAGACAACAGGAACCTAGAAAAAGCATAGGTAGCTAGCTCTTCCTTGGCAGATAAAGTAGAATTAAGCCAACACCAATTAAGAGAGACAAAGAAGGGCACTTGTAAAGAGAACAATTCAGAAGAAGAGATAACAATTGTAAATACCAATGTACCCAATTATATAAAATAAATATTAATAGATATTAAAAATCAAATAAACAATAAATTATAATGAAGACCTCAATACCTCATTGTCACAAATGACAAATATAAGTATAGAAATATCAGAGCTGAACCAAACTTTTTTTTTTTTTTTTTTTTTTTGAGACAGGGTCTCGCTTTATGGTTCAGGCTGGCCCTGAGCTCAGCCTCCAACTCACATCACAATCCTCCTGCCTCTGCCTCCCGAGTGCTGGGATTACAGGCGTGAGCCACCACGCCCGGCACTGTGGTATGTGGTACTGGTTGCTGCTGGGTGTGGGTCTCCACACCCAGTATTGTTAT